>PISX010006982.1:0-92599 GCA_004024625.1 Mellivora capensis | reverse complement strand
TCTGCCCCCAGGCTTTCCCCCTGGGGGCCTCCTGCCCAAAGGCTGAGAGCTTGTGACAGTCTGGCTTGGGCTCCAGTGGAGACCTCTGAAGGAGACAGGTGGACACCCCAAGCATGACCACAAAACACAAGCCCACGGGGGCCCCAAGATGACCTGGGTGGAATCATTTGTTTCTGATGAAAGACTGAAAGCAGAATAGCATTTTTGCTGAAAACCCAAGTGGTCCCTGAGACAGCTGTCATTTTGAGAGGGCTAGGCATACATGACCCTCCTGGGCCAGACTGTCAATGAGCTCAAGAAAAAAACTGAGCCTTGGGGCGCCTGGGTGGCTCAGTGGGTTAAAACCTCTGCCTCCGGCTCAGGTCATGATCCCAGGGTCTTGGGATCCAGCGGAACCCTGCATCTGGCTCTCTGCTCAGTGGGGAGCCTGCTTCCTCCTCTCTCTCTGCCTGCCTCTCTGCCTACTTGTGATCTCTGTCTGTCAAATAAATAAATAAAAATCTTAAAAAAAAAAAAAAAAGAAGAAGAAGAAGAAGAAGTTTCAAATGGAATAAAAGCTATCCAAGGTGAAAGCAGGGTGATATACTTTTAGCACCAAATGCTCTGCATCCCGGGAAATCCTTGGTCCCAGGTCATCCAGGAGAATGGGTCATCCTAGAAAAGACAGTGCAAGGGGCACCGGGGTGGCTCAGTCAGTTAAGCATCTGTCTTCCACTTGGGTCATGATCCCAGGGTCCTGGGATTGAGCTACGCATCAGGCAGTTAAGCAGGGAGACTGCTTCTCCCTCCCCCTCTGCCTGCTGCTCCCCCAGCTTGTGTTCTCTCTCTATCAAATAAATACAATCTTAAAGAAAGAAAGAAAGAAAGAAAGGAAGGAAGAAAGAAAGAAAGAAAGGAAGGAAAGACAGTGCAAGAAGAGAGAAGAAGCCAGGGAGCTGGCTAGCTAATCAATTAACCACCTTGGGGAGGTGAGGGTTGGAGGCAGATGATAGAGTGCGACTTGCGACTGTACACGACAGACGGAATCTCCTTTGGCAGCATTAACCCCACCACACCCCCATTCTCATCATCACCCTGTCCTGACTGCCCCTGGCAGTTGTCATCTGTCCCTGCCTGGTAGACTCCTCACAGCCCCCCAACAGTGCTTCCTCACCTCTCAATGACCCCTTGGTGGGGCACACTGGGCTTCCATCCCCCTTCAGTAGATAAGAGCACGCCTGGCATCCTCCCTGGCCTTGTAGCAAGCCCCCAGAGTTGTACTTTGGCAATGTCTGCAGGCAGCTGCCTTTAACCCATTCCTGACCAGCATCCTGGCGTACTCCCTGCATGCATGGACCCCCTTGCTCACGTTCTGGGCCCTTGCTACAGCCTTGCACACTGATTCATGGCACATGGGAGGAGGGGCATGTCAGAGCAGCTTAAGCTATGGACAGTAGGACTCTTGGAGTCTTCCCCTCTGAAAGGAGATATCTAAGCACCCCCACCCCTGGCCAGGGCAGGGTCAGCAGGAGCAACAATGTTATTCCACTGATGCCACGCGTCCACCAGACCCCACGTCTGCCCGCAAGCCACCAGTCACGCTCAATGCCGCCTCTGTTGCAAGGTTGCTCGTGAAAAGCCCCTGTGTTGTGGCTCCTGGCTCCAGCGAGGTCTTCGATACAAGGTCTCCATTCATGCCAGGCTGGCCCTCCTCGGCTGCCCCTGCTCCCTGAGGAAAGCTGCCGGGGGGACGGGGTGAATCTTCTCCTCAGCTTCCACAAAAGCCAAGCTCATGCTGCCTGTATTCCCGCCTTCCACCCAGCATCGCCTTTCTCTGCCTTCTGGGAAACCCTGACACAGGCTCGGAAAAGCAGGGCCTAGGAGTGCACACCACACTGGGTCACAGCCATCCAAGCTCCTGGCTGCCCCAAAATGTCAGTGACAAGACACACAGTGAAGTACATATAGGAAGAAAACCAGCTGTCTGAAAGGTACCTCCCTCCAGGACTGAATGAAGAGTGTCAACTCTGGGGAATAGGGCAGCGTTTTTGGTTGGAGAGCTGGTTTACTGGCTTTTTTTTTTTTTTTTTAAAGATT
Source organism: Mellivora capensis (assembly GCA_004024625.1). Classification (NCBI taxonomy): domain Eukaryota; kingdom Metazoa; phylum Chordata; class Mammalia; order Carnivora; family Mustelidae; genus Mellivora; species Mellivora capensis. The sequence goes on along the minus strand of PISX010006982.1, from coordinate 90,523 downwards.
TTATTTATTTATTTGACAGACAGAGATCACAAGTAGGCAGAGAGGCAGGCAGAAAGAGAGAGGAAGGGAAGCAGGCTCCCTGCTGAGCAGAGAGCCCGATGCGGGGCTAGATCCCAGGACCCTGGGACCGTGACCCGAGCCGAAGGCAGAGGCTTTAACCCACTGAGCCACCCAGGTGCCCCAGTTTACTGGCTTTTTGAAGCTCATGGAGTATCATGAGTCCTGTACTGTCCAGCGGCGCACATAGGCTCCAGGCAACGGGACAGAGAAGTGGTTCTCAAACTTGAGCACCAGAATCATCTGGAAGGCTTGGTACAACACAGATTGCTGGACCACCCACCAGAGTCAGTGGTTCATCAGGAGCGGAGTGGGGCCCTGGAATTTGCACTCCTACCAAGTTCCCAAGAGATTCTCTTGCTGTGGTCAGAGGACATCACTTTAAGAGCCATCAGAATAGGGTCTTCCTTGTTTAAAAACAAAACAAAACAAAACAAAACATGGAGTCACTTGTGCTAAGGCCCATGTCTGCTAACCAAACTGCAGTTTCTGCCTTTCCTAGGAATTTGATTTTCCCCAGTCAGTCAGGACAACACCAGTGAAGAAATCATCCTGAGAGACCCCTAGTGTCCTCCAAAGGAAGGTGACCTTGCCTGAAACGATCCACTCCTTGCAAGAATCACTGCTCTGCCCTGACTCCTTCTTCCTGTAAGTCTTCCATTTTGTACGACTTCTCAGAGCTCCTTCGTACTTGCTAGCTAGGATGCTGCCGATTCATGAGTCATTGAAGAGAGCCAGTAAGATCTTCACATCTATTCAGCTGAATTTTGTTTTTCAACACCTCTGGCCTCAAGGAGTTTGAGTTCCCAAAGGCAGCCCCAGAGCAAAAAGTACCCATGAAGGCAGGGCACACTGAACACATCACAACTGAGGGAATTAGGGGGAAAAAAGAGGGAGATGTGTTGAGCCCTTACTACAATGTTCTTATCATCTCACGCAATCATGGTGAAGGCCTAGAAGGTGGGTAATCATTTCCCTACTTCACAGATGAGAAGCTCAAAGGTCCATCACTTCCCCAAGGGCAAGCGAGTAGGAGTGTCAGGCTCTTCAGCACTCTGGAGGCCAAGCCTGCCAGACACTGGGAGGGGAGGTGGGGTTTGTGACAGGACCTTCCTAAAGGAAAAGTAACTCAAGCTAGATGGTGAATGTGATAAGCGATGAAGAGGGTCGGGGAGTTTGTGAAATGCCATATTGAAATGGGGAAGAGGAGAAGGAGGGGAAGGAAGGTGTCCTCCACATTGGATAGCATAAGAGTTGAGAAGGTAAGAACAGACTGTAGGGAAGGGTGGGATAAATGGCAGGCAAGAATGGCCCTGTTGAAGTGAAGGTTGAGTTGTAGAGACTGGGAAGAGGGGACTCCAGGCTCCTGGCAGACCTTGAGTGTCCCACCAAGACCCCTGGGCCAGATACAGTGGTCAACAGTTGCACCTGTGGGCTCTAGCATTGACAATGGCATGACTAGGCTAGGGCTTGAGGAAGCTAGTCTGGCAGCCAGTGAGAAGTAAGCGAAGCCTGAAGCAAGCCTACCAAGTTGTAGGTCAGGGCAGCCAGTGAACCAGGTCATTCCCTAATATTGCCATGTGATAAGTAGAACAGTCCTGCATAGGTTTTGCAAACAAATGTGGGGTTTTATTTTGTTTTGTTTTTCTGCTTTTTAAAGATTTTACTTTTATGTCATCTCTACCCCCAAAATGGGGCTCAAACTTACAACCCCAAACTTACAACCCCAAGAATTTGGCAGAGAGAGACACAGCGATATAGGGAACACAAGCAGGGGAAATGGGAGAGGGAGAAGCAGGCTTCCCACAGAGCAGAGAGCCTGATGCGGGGCTTGATCCCAGGACCCTGGGATCATGACCTAAACCGAAGGCAGACGCTTAACAACTGAGCCACCCAGGCCCCCCCACTGTTACCACTCTCAACCAACCCACACCCAAGATTATCAATGGGTCATCATCTTCTGGGGTTTTTTTTTTCTCACCATCTGAGGGGTCACAATGACCCCCAAAGAACCCAGCATCCTGCAGGGAAGAGAAGGAAAATTGATGTTAAATAAATGGGCCAGTGCAGGCCAGGAGACATTTTCCCAGATTGCCAAGGGCCTCTGGACAGCGAGTGTCCCTCTCTGTGACTCAAAGGTGTCTTAAAATGAGAATTCTATGGACTCTTTCCCAGTCTCTTTCTTCACTCCTTATGACGTCCTGGAAGCTTATTCCCTTTTGTTCAGGCTCAGAAGGGGAAGGAGAACAAAAGAACCCTTAGCCAAATGAGGCTCCTTTTAAAGGCCCTCCCTCAGAAAGTGAGAACATTCTCATTGCCCTGGAGTGGGTGGGGTACATCCGCCTCTTCCACCGGCCATCACAGGGGCTGCCCACCCGGGAGGGGGTTGGTGCGCAAGGGAGCCTGTGGACTGCCCCCACTGTGCCCCTTCACCAGGCCCACCCACTATCTGGGTGCACAGAAGTGTCTTCCTACAGGAGCACAAGAACACGAGGCTGCGGAAGGGAGATTCCTAATTTCATTTGTCCTCAGATCCAATCTTTTAGCAAGTGGGCAGCAAGCCAGGCCAGGCCCACAGAAGAAAGCCGCCATTCGCATCATGGTGCCCATGGAGCAGAGCCAGAGGGTGGGGGAGATGCCTGTTTGCAAAAAGCACTTTGGAAATTCCTTGCATTTTTTGGCCTTTGTCTCTGGGCATTGAGATGGAGATCCACGTTTGACTCTGCGGAGAACTCCCAGTCTCTCCTTTGCATTCAAAAGGAAGCTCCTGGCTGGGAGCAGAAAGAATTCGTGACTGTTTTCTCATCTCAATGACCAATTGAGTCACTTGAGGGTAGGAGGGATACAGCAGGGGAGATGGGTTTTAATTTGCTGCTCTTCACCGCCTTTCCCTCACTCACATCCGGCCCCAGCGCCAGGCCCAAGTCCTAAGTGATGTAAATGTGACACCCTTTCTAAGAAGAGCTGCCCTCCAGCGCTCTCGGGGTTCTGGGGAACATCAAAGGTGCCTGCAGGCCGGCAGGCCTGACTGGGAGCCGGACGCCTGGGACCTGAGGACTCCATAAGACCCCAAGTAAGCCACTACAGACTATGCCTGGCTCCCGCCCCCTCCCGATGTGGACAGGAGTTTGGTCTCATCCTCCCATTTCCCATCCCAGGGCACCAGAGGCAACGGTCAGGGTTCAGTGGGAGACCCAACATGAATGAAGAACACGGATGCCATAGCGAGTGCCATCGAGAGTCTCCATGAGAGATTAGCCAGAAGCCCCATTGGCCTGAATTTCAGACTTCTACTGACCTCTTTGTTCAGCAAGTCTTCTGAAATTGTTGTGAAGGAAGATCCTTCCGTTACCAGTTTGAGATCCTGTCCTAGCATCTGGTGGGAGCCTGGCACCGGGCTCCCACCAGATGCTACTTTGCAAGTGAGCGGATTCGCAAGCAGCAGGAAGGTGCGGGGGAGAGGAGGCAAGGGAGCCTCCATCCTGGGACGAAGGTTACAGCTGCTCCTGAATGCCATCAGTTAGCTTCTCCGTTCACTGCCTTCCTGAATCCATCCAAATCACCTACGCTCTGAAGGACTCGAGTCCCTGTATCCCTTTTGTGACCAAAATGAAGTCTTCAAGGATAGCTGGCCCAAAGGGATGGAGAGCCTACCGAGCAAATGAAGCAGAAACGAATGTGACAGGTCCCCATGGCTTTCTCGGAGACGCTTGTACCTCCTGTTGGGTGTTCTCCCCACTAGCCCAATCCACGCGGACTCATCTCCCTCCAAGAAGTGAAGAGAATGCTGACCTCTGTGGCAACTGCCTTGTTGAGCCTGAATTCCAGGCCACTGTAACTCACTGCATGTGCTCAGGCGGACGGCTTAACCTCCGAGCCTCAGTGCTCTCTGCAAGATGAACAGGTTGGCAAGATCTCTGCTGTCCCTGGCAGACGTGACAGCCTAAGGCTCAAGTGTGAGTTCCCCGTCTTACCCCAGGAGCAACTCCTCCATTTCCCCGCACAGCTGCTCACGTGCCTGCCCTGCCCCACCGGACCGGCTGTGGCTGGAATCCAGCGTCCAATTCCTTCATGATCTCTCATCCCTCTTCTCCCCGTGTCGGTGCCTGTGCAGTGAGAACCACAGGCACCCATTGGCCACCCTTCTGGGAACCACGGGCTCTCCAGCCCAGACTGACCATTTCTCCAGACACTCAGGGGCCAACAGTTGCTTCCTGAGGGGGTCCCTTCAGAGTGCCAGGGCCACAGACCAAGTCCACTCAGAATTCATCTGGGGTCTGACGACTTCTCCAAAAGTATGTCTACTCCTGCCTTTTTTTTTTCCTTTTCAACCTCAAAGAACACCTTTTCCTATGACGAGGGATTATATTGAATTGCTAGTCATAGCATTCACCCTCTCTTCTCTTGAAATGAGCTTAGTGACTTCTTTACCATGATATCCTGATAGCCACCAAGATGGCTCCTTTTTCCCTTTCGTGCTGGATGCCTCACCCTTCTGTGTGGAGGGATGAGACACTGGGTCTACTTCAGCCACAAGCTCTCTTCAGATGTCTGCTTGTGTCTGTGGCTGTGGGTGTGCTCTCTGTGTATCTCTCCGGGTGTGCGTCCCTCTGTGTGCCTCACTCTGTGTGCGTGGGTGTGCACGCATGCACGTGTGTAGTGTGTGTGCTTATCTCCCTGGACCTTGCATTCATCTCTCTAGGTCAGGTCGTTATGCACATAATCTTGATGTATGGAAGAATATTAAGGTCTGGAGCTGTTGGCCAAGAAAGAATCCTTGAGATATCTTTTTTGGTGCAAAAAGGTGGTGTTATGAAAGCCCGGGGACAGGACTCATGGGCAGAAAGAACTGCACTGAGCTCCTGAGGAATGGCTGATTATACACTTTCAAGTTGGGAGGGGGTTAGGGATAGCATAACCTGTCAGGAATTTGGGGAGCAAGTTTTCTAGGGTCTTGAGGGGGCTAGTTATTGTTGGGAAAATGTCATTTATTACTGTTTAGTAAAAACTCAGTCATGAGACCCTCCAGATGTGGATCACTGGGTCATATGCTTGGGAGATGATTGCCAACATATATCTTGGGGTACAAAGATAAAGGAAGTTTCCAAAGGAATTTTTATATGTCAAAGTAGACTTACAGGATCCTGGCGGTAGAGCTAAGATTGCCTTTTGCCCCTAGCAAAGTATTAATATCAAGGCAGCTGAGTCCCTAGAGGAATGTCACTCTACCTGTTTCAAGGACTTGTCAGTGGGCTATAGGTAATAAGGAAATTTAATTTTTCTTTTTGCCTTTATTTCCCACATCAATCCTGCTACTCCAGTGAAGTCACCCTATTTACTCCTTCCGTTCGCTGCCAAACTTCCCAAGTGTTCCTATAGGTAACTCCTTGTGGCTGAGCCCCCAAAACCAGCCTCTGTTCTAAACCTCTGTCCTCTCAGAGACTAGAGTCAGCAGAGCCAACCTCCCTCCAAAAACACAAGGCTGAGGCCAGAAGTATTTTTTTTTTTAAGATTTTATTTATTTATTTGACAGACAGAGATCACAAGTAAGCCAAGAGGCAGGCAGAGAGGGGGGTGGGGAAGCAGGCTCCCTGCTGAGCAGAGAGCCCAATGTGGGGCTTGATCCCAGAACCCTGGGATCATGACCTGAGCCGAAGGCAGAGGCTTTAACCCACTGAGCCACCCAGGCACCCCCAGAAGTATTTTTTTTTAAAGATTTATTGATTTATTTTAGAAAGAGAGTGAGACTTGGGGGGAGGGGCAGCGGAAGACCAAGAATATCCAACAGACTTCCCACTGAGCTCAGAACCCTTGTGGGGTTAGATCTCATAACCCTGAGATCAGGACCTGAGTTGAAATCAAAAGTCAGATGCTTAAACGACTGAGCCATCCAGGTGCCTTTAAGGCCAGAAGTTTGTTTGTTTGTTTTTGTTGTTGTTGTTTTCTTTAATTTGACAGAGAGAGACACAGTAAGAGAGGGAACATATGCAGGGGAAGTGGGAGAAGGAGAAGCAGGTCCCAAGCTGAGCAGAGAGCCCGATGCAGGGCTCAATCCCAGGACCCTGGGATCATGACCTGAGCCAAAGACACCTAACCGAATGAGCCACCCAGGCGCCCCAGGCCAGAATTATTGATGAATGATACACATTTTACCAAAGTCTCCATGGATGACAGAGGAGAATGTGTACCATACACATTCAATCAAGCTTCCTCATTAGACATGTTTCTCTCTCCAGAATTCCTCTGAAAGCATCACTTCATCACATACTTCATGCTGGATGGATGAGGGGCCTCAGATCTGCCACAGCTGCAGCTCCCTTTTAAAAACATGGCTCTTCACCCTGTGAGCCGGGGCCTGTGGACTAAGGGTGATCACCTGACTGGGGGCCTACCAGTCAGGTCCTATGAGGTCACCAGGCCCAAAAGCTAGTGAATCCTAAAGCATTATTTAGGAAGTCAGGGTCCACATAGAAGGGGAGCCCAGAGGTTGTCAGTGGGTGAAGCAGAATGACAGAAAGGCAAGGACAAAGAGCGATTGGTCTGTGGCTTTGTAGGGTCAGTGCCCTCCTGGCAAATGTTGGGTCCGGCTCTGGGAGTGCAGGAGGAACAATAGAAATGACCTCGGGGGCTGTCTTCCAGCCTCCTCCCCCCTCTTTTTTCCTTAACCCTTGACTCTCCAGCCAAAAGGATGTATGCCCAGGTCACATCTCCATAGGTAACCCGATACCTATGCAGAAAAACATAAGTATCAGGACCCCCCCCCACCCCATACCCTCCAATCACCAAATACCCTGCCATACATGGATGTGAGCCCATGACCTACCTTGGCCCAATAAAAGACACCCCCCCCCCAACTCCCTCCCAGTGCGACTTCCTCAACTCTCCCTTTCTGAATCTCGGAACCTGGAACCTTGGAACCTCGCCTCCTTTCCTGGCTCCTGGCTCCCCTTCTCCCGAGCCCTGAAACTTTGCTGGAGAGTGCCTTGCGCCTACCTTGCCTGGTGTTGTGTTTACCTCGCCTGCAAAACCTTACAGCAAGAAGCTGCAGATCCAGGGTGGCGCAAAGCCCTGGCAGTCCTGTCACCAGGCATTGTGCACCCCCGGTGCCCAGCCTGCCCCCAGCAGGCCTCAGAGGGGCCCTGATGGAGCTCGTATCTGATAGGGGCCTAGATGCATTCCTGAAACAACTCTCCAGAGCCACATCCCATGCATTACTATGTGCATTAGGTGAACTGTTCCCCAGGACCTCTGACCCCCTTCCCAGTGATATAATCTCTTAACCTAAGGCCCTGGGGGAAGTGTGGCTTGATCACTATTTCCAGATTTCGAGGTTGGGAGGGGCCACCAGTGAGAGGCTCTCCTTCCCCATCATGTCCTTCTCAGACCCTCAGTGAGGACATTTACTCCGCATTGTCCCGTCAAGAGAAATCCCAGATCTCCGTGTCTGGGTGGTGAGGACCACTCACAAATACCCACTGTTTTGATGGCTTCCCAGGAGCCCCCTCCACCCAATGCGCTCTCTCTGCCTGGGCCATACAGTCCAAGCGGAGTGAGTGAAACTGGAGAAGAATGTGGGGAAGTTTGTGGCTTTCATCTCTTAAACAAATAGCAAATTCCTCCAGGCCTGAGCTGCAGGCCTTAAACAATAATGTGTTCGGGAAGCCTCTACAGTGTTACCTTAGCAACGCCCAGGCTGTTTTCAGGCAAGATCTCATTAAAGAGGAAAAAGAACAAAAATAATAAAGGGACGAGTCTGGATGGGATCCAGGAACAGGGGGCTTTGGGCTGAATGTGTGTGTTTTGTGTTCTGATGTGTTTGCGGCCCACCTTCCAGCGGAGTTTCCTCTCAGCTCCCCAGAGGGGTCCGCATCATGAAGGTCGCCCACTGGCATACTAAGGGCAAGCTAAAAAAAGGCAGCATCTGCCCTGGAGGACGGGCTGGAAAGGGATGTCAGAGCAGGGGCCACCTAAGTGCCAGTGACCCTCACAGAGCCGGCCAGGCTGGCTCCTGAGATCCAAAGGTCCCGGAGGAAGAGGGTGAGTCTCTTCACCTGTGACCGATGCTTGGGCCATAGGCAGGGCAGAGGCCTGCATGGTGGCAGTCCATCTCTGTGGACCAGCGGACCAGCAGCAGAGGCATCACCTGGGGGCTTAACAGAAATGCGGAATGTCTGGCTGCGGCAGGCCTATTGAGCGAGTCTGCATTCTGAGACCCCAAGGGGATTGGGGATTCCAGTGTGAGCTGAGGTTTGAGAAGTGCCAGGACCTACCTTGGTTGTGTCAAAGTATATGCTAAAATAAGGTGACTCTCCCACACAAAAGCAAGCAAATCCCCTTTGTGGATAACACATTTTTGGTGTGTTTGTTTGCTCTGAAGACTTTCTTTTTAAGTCATCTCTGTACCTAATGTGGGGCTCAAACCTCAAACCCCAAGATCAAGGAGTTGCATCCTCTGCTGCCTGAGCCGGCCAGGCACCCTGGTGTGTTTGTTTTTTGACATTGATTCTTTGTGGTGATGCTGGCAAGGCTGCTGCTGCTGCTGCTGAAAGTGACACTGGGTACTGTAATGGGTTGGATTGTGTCCCTACAAAGAGTTAAGTTCAAGTTCTAACCCCTGATACATGTGAATATGTCTTTGCAGATGTAGTGGAGTTAAGACACGGTCATTAGGATGGCCCCTAATCCAATAACTGGTGTCCTTATAAGAGAGACATTTGGGCACAGACACCCAGGGAGATTGCCATGGGATTGGAGTTAGGATGTCACAAACCAAGGGACACCAGGGATGGCTGACAGCCACCCGAAGTTAGGACAGAGACCTGGAACACATTCTCCCTCCGAGCCCCTAAGAAGGGATCAATGTTGTTGAGACCTTGATTTCGAACTCGTAGCCTCCATAACTGTGAGACAATGATTTCTGTTGTTTTAAGCCATCCAGTGTGTGGTGCTTTGTTACAGCAACTCTAGGACACTCATCTAGAAACTTCCTTCTCTAAAGCAACTTCACTTACATGATCTTGTGGAAGCAGAGGCGGACGAGGCATTGCATTCCATTTTACAAATAAGAAAGTCCCCTTATGGGGCACCCGGGTGACTCACCCATTGGGCATCTGCCTTTGGCTCAGGTGATGGTCCCAGGCTCCTGGGATCAAGCCCCGTGTAGGGCTCCCTGCTCGGCGGGGAGCCTGCTTCTCCCTCTCTCACTTACCCTGTTTGTGTTCTCTCTCTTGCTGTCTCTCTCTGTCAGATGAATAAATAAAATCTTTTAAAAAGAAAAAAAAAGTCACATTATTACTTTGAGAGGTCACAAGAATGAGGAAGCCGTCTCGCTGGGCCTGGCCCAGGGCTCTGTCGGGTCTGCTGTGTCTGTGACAAGGGGCTCGCTCACAGAGCATGGGGGCTGCCTGCTGACCAGACTGCGCACTTGTCCCTTGGCAGCTGCCCACCCCTGCTGTCACTGCCCCTGAGGACACCAAGGAAGAGGGGAGACTAGTGCCGCGGGGTTCATCCCTTTTCCATCTCCACCACCCATAGCTCAAAGGGTTTGCCAGCAGCGTGTGTCTGGGCCCAAAACTCTAAATCCTTCTTGTTACCCAGAAGTTTGTATTGGAGTTGTCAAATGTAACCTCCATGTGACTCTTGCTCCAAACCCTCTAGTTCATTTTCTCTGTAACACTTAACACCATCCGTGGTACTGCTGCATATTTATATAATGACCTGTATACGAAGGCAGCTGGGTGGCTCAGCCGGTTAGGCGGCTGCCTTCAGCTCAGGCCATGATGTCTGGGTCCTGGGATGGAGCCCCGTATCAGGCTCCCTGCCCAGCAGAGGAGTCTTCTCCCTCTGCCTCTCCCTCTACTCCTTCTTGTGCGCTCTCTCTCTCTCTCTCACTTTCTCTCTCCAATAAATAAATAAAACATTTTTTAAAAATTACTTGTATATTTTCTGTTTTCCTTACTTGAATGTAAATTCTGGTCTCCAGAACAGACCTTTACCCGTGACTGTTTCTCAGTAAAGAACAGGAAGAGAACCTGTTGAAACTACTATGGCACATGCATGTACTGAAACATTAAGCAGGCCACTGAAAAGAAAAAGTTGGATCCATGTTCAGTCTGTGGAGAGAAGGTCGTGACATTATTGAGGTAGAGGAGCCACGTGAACAGTGACACACATTGTTTGATCCTGTTTATTAATATTTATCACCAATATAGGGTCACCTGAGTGGCTCAGTCGGTTAAGCGTCTACCTTTAGCTCTGGTCATGATCCTGGGATCCTGGGATCTTGGGATGGAGCCCTGAGTCGGGTTCCTGGCTTGGAAGAAAGCTTGCTTCTCCCTCTCCCTCTCCCTCTGCCTGCCACTCCCCCTACTTGTACGCTCTCTCTCTGTCAAATAAATAAATTAATTAATTAAAATATTTTATATAAATATATTTAAATATTTTTAATATATCTATATATATCTCACTAATATAAACAGCTCAGTGTTGGCAGGGGCCACGTCTAGAGGCGGCATTAGAGGGGAGTGTGGAGTGAAACAGGACCCCAGGACCAGGGCCAGGCTAAAGGAGGGAGGGACAGGTCAGTTACTTGAACAGACAGAGATTTTGCTGAAGTCAGGGAAGGAACCTGCAGGAGGGACACCAATGACCAAGCACTGACCAGGCCGCAGTTCTGGGACATCTCTTTTCCCTTCAGCCATCCCTGCCGCCCCTGAACTGTGCAAGCCTGGGAAGGGTGACAGCGGGTGGGAGTCTGCCAGAAAAGCATCCCTGCTGCTCCTTGGGAGTCCTTGGAGGAATCCCTGCTGCTCCTTGGGCGCTCCTTGGGAGGAGCGCCCAAGGACTGGTGAGGCTCATTGCTGAAAACCAGTCACAGAAGCGTGGAGCAGCCCCTCAGCAGAGAGGCTGGGGATAGGTCTGGTGGGTGGGTTACAGTAGGTGAGAGAATGTAACCAGGCACGTATGCTGAGAAGTGCTGACTGACTGCCTGACTTATCTTCCGCCAGCCGTGACCATGAAAAAGGGCGCACACACCTACATGCATATGTGGGCAGAGAAAGGCTGCTTCTCTCTGCTTCTCTCCTGTCCTCAAGGAGATCACAGGGTGACTGGGTTAAACCTCTTAGCCTCCATATCCCAATCCGAAAAGCAGTTAAAGCAGGGCTGTCCCTAGGATTAAAGCAATGGCACAGCTAGCGAACCCCGCTGGAACCAGCCGGGAACATAAAAGGTGCTCAGTAAAAGATGAGGCTTTTGTATCAGAGTGTGCTCTGTCCTCAGCTCCTCACTGGGCCCCATGAAGAAATAAAGATCAGTAAGCTCACATGCCCATACCTGCCTCCCAGAAGCCACTGATCTGCTTGGAGAAATGAGACAGGCCTGCAGGGAGAGAAACTTCTTGGGACTAGGAGGGATATGCCAAGTAGGGATAACTGCAGGCAGCACCTGGGCCTCATGTATTCTGTGTCACCCTTGCCCCAGGCTTGGCTGCAGCACCCAGCTTTGCTGTGACCCCTATGACCGTTCTGCCCCAAGGCTCCTCTGTGACCTGGATGGGTACTCTGGACACATCCTGGGACCGACTTGCCCTCCTTCCCAGTTTGCTCTCTCCAACCCCCACTCCTATTCTTCAGGATCACTTAATTTATTTTTTCAAATTTATTTTATTTTGGAGGGGGAGATCATTTTACATGATGAGCTCCTGGATGCAGGTCCGCATCTCAGGCTTTCTTCACCTGTGGGAAAGAAGTGAAGACCGCAGTGCAGCAGCTCAAGGCACAGTCCAGAAGCTCAGAATGCCTTTGCTCCTGGCTGGAGCTGTGAGCTGGGGCTAGGCTTTCCCAGGTCCCCAGGTGGCACCTGTTCAGGTACTCTTGAGTGTACTAATCAAGCCTCTCCAGACAAACAGAACCAATAAGATACATAGAGAAATATACCAAAGGAGATTTACCATAGCAGTTGGCATGTCCCATGATGGAGACCAGGAAGTCCCACCATCTGCTGTTGCAAGCTGGAAAACCAGGAAAGCTGGTGGGGTCATTCAGTCTGAGGCCAGAGGAAGACACCCTCAGGAACATACCCGGAAACAATTTGCCAGCTCTCTGGGCATTCCTCAGCCAGTCAAGTTGACATATAAAATTAATCATCACACTGAGGGTTGCTATGAAGGTCACCTGAGAGAGATGGTTTAGCACTGACATTGAAGACACAGTCTCTGGAGCCAGACTCCTCGATTCTTCGACTGGTCACCTGAGTGACCCTGGAGAAGTCACTTAACCTCTCTGTGCCGCAGTTTTCTCAAAAATGACATAGGGATGATAGTAATGGTACTACATCTCGCAGGGTTGTGAGCATTGAATGAGTTCATACACGTCAAGTTTATCTGAAGCAGTCACCTGCTATTAAGATAGTGTCTCAAAACATTGCGGAGGACCTGTCACTTTGGAAAATCTGAAGTATAAGCCCAGTACAAGAAATGTATTAACCTTGTAAGGCTCATACAAGAAAACCTGAAGCCGGAAAGGACATCTTAGAACTTCAAAAGCACACACCATATTTTAGAAGTTTGACTTTCATTACATCACAATGAAGGACTCATTGCCAATGAAGGATGCTGTAAACAAGCTTAGTAGACGGATGACAGAATGGGAGAAGCCATTGCCAGGTCTAAAACCAACAGGGTTTATCCCAGTTCTAGGTAAAATCTAGAATATATCGAAGTTTCCTGAAAATCAACAGGGAGAGGGCATCAAGCCCAACAGAAGACCGGCCGAAGCTTGAACTGACTATATAGGAGGAAAAAGCTAAGGGCCACATGCAGTGCTCAGTGGTTGGTAACAAGACATGCAAGGTGGGACTGTAGCAGCATGCCATTCCGGAGAGCACTGTGGGAGTATCTGGGCAGGACCCAGTCCCCCCTGCCCAAAGGAATGCTCACCCAGATGCATGGGGGGACATGCTCTGGATGTCCTGCAGCCTCATCTCCAGGGGTGAGGGAGTTGGAGGGGCCTCAACCTGTCCCCCTGAATCTACCCAATGTTTCATCAATATTTGCTATTACCGTTATCGTCAAAACCTAAAGCGGGGGAGGACCGTGAGAATAGACATCATGACATCGTCTTCCTTATCATGAGTCTAGCCACTGACCGCAAGAACAGATACGGTCAGTGACTAGACTCTCTCTCTCCTTCTCTCTCTCTCTCTCCCACGCACACAGGGCGGTGGGAGAAGGCCCAGTTTCCAAGCCTGGGTGCGGGTAGGATGGTAATGCCAGCAGGAAGGTCAAGGGCTGGGTGCGGAATGCGGTGTGAGGTCCTATCAAGACAGCCACGGGAAAATGTGCCCGCAGTGAGGCCCGTGTGGGGACGGAGCCAAGCCTTGTCAGGAATCCCAGGAAGGGATCCTAGGCTGCGCGGGGGGCAGGGCCTGGGCCCGGCTCCCCATCCTCGTCCCTGTGGCGTCTTGGTGCAGCGGGGGCAGCACAGGGCCACACCCCTGCCCACCGCCGTGAGCCTGGGGAGGGTTCGCGTGCTTCTGCAGGAAGCTCTGAGTCGCGAAATGGCAGAGGTCAGGGGGCAGGGGGCCTGAGTGGGAAGAGCGCCCGCGGAGGTGTCACCGTCCAGTGTCTGGGAGCTGAGCCTTCAAGGACAAAGATGCTTTCTGAGGTGGAGAGGATGGGCAGGGCCTTCCACAGAGAGGAAATAGCGTAAACAGGGGCCCAGAGACAGGAAAACACATAGACGAGGAGGTGCCTGGGAGGGCAAGGCGGGCAACGTGGCTGCGAGAGCCTTGGAACTGGACCCTGAAGGCCTTCCATGATGGTTTCCCGCCTCAAACCACGTTCTACAGTAACTGATAGGCCCTGCTACCCCAGGACAGGGACCGCTCGCTCTGTTTCCAAGGGGGTGAGGGTGGGAGCCGAGCCAGGAGCCTGTCCTCCCAGTTATTCCCCTCCAGTCACGCCATGAGCACATGGCCCCCACCCCCAGGTACTGCACACTCGTGCCACTCAACATGTACACATGTGCACACACCCCACACTGCCCACACATACTATATACATGGACTGCACACACACGCTCCCACGTACACACTGCACACACACATACTACACACACACCCCACAATATGCTATACCCACAAACCCACACTCAGGGGCGCCTGGGTGGCTCAGTCGTTAAGCATCTGCCTTCGGCTCAGGTCGTGATCCCGGGATCCTGAGATCGAGCCCCACATCAGGCTCACTGCTCAGCAGGAAGCCTGCTTCTCCCTCTCCCACTCCCCCTTCGTTGTGTTCCCTCTCTCCCTGTGTCTCTCTCTGTCAAATAAATAAATAAAATATTAAAAAAAAACTACACCCACTGCACACACACACCACACACACATGCTACATACACCCCACAATATACTGTCCTCACAAACCTACACCCAATGCACACACACACACCATATGCATACACTGTACACACACCACATATACATGTATACCATACACACACACACTGCACACACACACAAAGTCCACACACATATTAGACCCACAGATTACCCCCCACATACATACACTTCACACCCACACAATGCACACACATACTGCATATACATATATCCACACCACACATACCACAACCCCCTACCACCCCCCCGTGCCACACACACATTACACCCACACATCACACGCACTCAGTGTCTACAACAACCAACCGCCCCCCACCTCGGGCACCCACACACACACCTACCACACCACATACATGCACAAACTACACCACATTGGGGTTGTGCCTCCAGTAAATGGAGGCAGGCAGGCAACTGACTTGTGAAAAATTTGAAAATATGAAAAACAAAGAGCCCACCATCCCCAGGCTGTTTTGGGCACTTGGACCCCTAATAAGGTTCAAGGCTCCTGAATTTGAAGAAACTCCCAGTCTCCATTTCCCATCAGAATCACAGGGACTTCTGCCTGCTCCCTGGGGTGTGACAGGGCCAGGGTGATGAGAAGCCCCCTCCCCAGAGGGAGCCACAGCCCCCACCTGTGATGAACTCTGGCACCTTCCTGTCTCGGAGGACCCTGTCCCAGAGGGCCCTCTCTGGCCTTTCCTCGGGGAAGCACAGCTTATCTGTCCATCTGCTGGCCACTGGCCTGTTTATCTTCTTAGGGCTCTCTTCCTGAAATAGCTCAGGGTTATCTAAGCTGCTGGAATTGGCAGTCTGGCCTGCCTGACCGTCCCCCTCCTGGAGAGAGTGGCCACTTTCAACTCCTTTAATCCAGGCCCAAATTCCACACATTACTGAGCCATGCCGGAGGGCTTCCTAGAAAGGGCCAGCAGCCCCTTGGTGTCCCCCCAACTGCAGCCTGAGCCATGGCAGCACCAGGTGGCCTCTCCTCTCCCCTCCCTTGGGAAGGTGGCCGGGGGTCAGTGAGCTGGGGGTGCCCTTCCCAGCCTTGGGCGGCTGGACGCCTGCGCTTGCAAGTCTGGCCATCTCAAAATTGGCAAACCCAGAGGCAAGCTCACCTGTCTCACCCCAGACCTCTTAGCTCTCCCATATTTCCATTGTTCGGGGATATCAAAACTTTCTCAGAATCCTGAATTAAAATCTCAGCCATATTCCTGGACACTTCCCATGTGGCAGTGTCCTCACCAGCTCTGCTGCCCACACCCCCAGCCCCTGCCCTTGCAGGTCAGAATTCCCTGGCTGCTCCCCAGGCTCTGGATTCCAAGCATCCTACGCATCGCTGCTAGAGTCATAGCCTTCATCTAGCATTTGACCCTGGAATTGCCCTGCTCAAGAACCTGCCACGGCTCCCCATTAATGCCTGCATAGAGTCTAAACACACTTGTCTGGCGCTCAGCGTGCATCTCCACTTATTTGATATCGTAGCCTAGTACTCCAATTAGCACCGTCCCCGCAGCGCACGCAGCTCCCGTACAAGCACGCTCTGTGGGGCCTCGCACCTCTGACTGGTGCCACCATGCCCTACCTCCTCCCCATCGCTAAGATGTCCTCTCCCTCCCGGTTCCAGCTGTGTTCAGTCCTCGACGTCAATGCTTCCAGGTCATTCATCTGCTCAGCCAATGTTAACTGAGCACTTACTGTGCAACAGAGCAGCCTCTCTCTGACCCGCGTCCCCTCTGAGCTCCAACAGCACAAGTAACTTCGGCCCCACACTTTGGCACCGAATCTCTTGAGACCTTGGAAGGTGTCACCATCACAGCATCCCTCTCCCGTGCACCACCCCACCCACCCTCCTCTCCGCTCCGGCTGGCTCCTTAGATTTTCAAACTTTGCAACCTACTGGCAGGGGTGGTTTTTTGGGTTTTGTTTTTGTTTGGAGGCCCAGCACAGAATTGTCAACTCTTTGTTTCATCAGATAAAAACACTTTTTATTTTTTATTGTTTTTAAAGATTTTATTTATTTATCTGACAGAGAGAGAGAGAGATCACAAGTAGGCAGAGAGGCAGGCAGAGACAGAGGGGGAAGCAGGCTCCTCGCAGAGCAGAGAGCCCGATGCGGGGCTCGATCCCAGGATCCTAGGATCATGATCTGAGCCGAAGGCAGAGGCTGAAACCACTGAGCCACCCAGGCACCCCACAAAAAGCACTTTTAAATTTCGGTGATGTCATAAACAAAAGCACAATTTTAAAAAGACTTTATTTATTTATTTATTTGGGGATGAGAGAGAGAGCGAGCGAGCGTGTTGGGGGGTACTGACAGGAGGAGCAGTGGGAGAGGGACAAGCAGACTCCTCCCTGAGCAGGGAGCCCAATGTGGGGACTCGATCCCAGGACCCTGAGATCATGACCTGAGCTGAAATCAAGAGCCAGATGCTTAACAGACTGAGCCGCCCAGGTGCCCCAAAAGTACATTTTTTTTTTTTTAAAGATTTTATTTATTTATTTGAGAGAGAGGCAGTGAGAGAGAGCATGAGCGAGGAGAAGGTCAGAGGGAGAAGCAGACTCCCCATGGAGCTGGGAGCCTGATGCGGGACTCGATCCCAGGACTCCGGGATCATGACCTGAGCCGAAGGCAGTCGTCCAACCAACTGAGCCACCCAGGCGTCCCCCAAAAGTACATTTTAACACTAAGTAAGTAACATTAGGAAAGAAGGAAGAACATAATGGTAGCATAAAGGATGATCTTTAAAACTGAATACGCTTAGCTGTATGGGGACATTCACATTTTTCTTTTTCTCCATTTCAGAACATTATCTCCAAACGAAAGGCAGTGCTTTCAATGGCATAAACTTAGCAAGCTGGAAATTATATCACATTTCTTTTTTCTTGTTTTTTCTGTGGAGAATATATCACGTTTCTCTTTCTTCAGCTCACAGGGGACAGGTGACCACTTTACCAATGTTCATCCGGTGTCTGGGAGACACGGTCTCCAGCCCTTCGCCGGCTGAGCATAGCTCCAGTGAGCAGAACCGGTGGTCCGTGTCTTTGGTTGTTGCCGGGAGAAGCGACCCGAGTCTCCTCACACAAGATGCAGCTGGGAGCCAGGGACGGGGCTCCCAATCCTGTCGCCTCTGCTTCAGACACCTGTCCTGATTTTTGCTCCAGGAAGCTCGCCTCTGTAGGCACACAGGTGTCTTCACACTGACTGCCGCCTACTTGGGGGCAGAGAAGTCCCGGGGTCCCAGGGGAGGTAGGTGGGATGGAGACTTTGGAGTCTTGTTCAGGAGCAGAAACAAATGGGTCACAGATGTAGATACCCCTACCCCATGGCCTCACAGTTCTGAGACAGCCCAGAGTAGAGCTGGGGTGGGGCCCCAGAACTTCTTCCTGTCTTCTGCCCCTGGGATTCTGCCCTCCCCCTGCTCTGTCTGAGCCCGGCTTCTTCAGAAAAGAAATACAACCAAAACTTTCCGTGGCTCAGCCCTGGATTCCCCCTACCCCAGCCACTTCCATACAAAGCCATCACTGCCTGGACAGGAGGGAGAGAGAGAGAATTTTTCCAAAGGATATATGTGTGTATTGTTGGGAGCAGTGAGCCTTTTGGTGAACTCTGGGTCACAGCACAGCCTGACAAATGGCAGGAAGTTCAGGACTTGGGCCTGACATTTGTTGCACAAAGACCCTATAGCCCAGCCAGGTGAGCTGGGCCTGGGGACCGACACAGGGCCACCGCCCGGCACTTCCTGTCCTTTGTTGGCCCATGTGACAGCCTTCCCAGTGCTCTAAATGGCCTTTCTTTCATGCCTGACTCCTGTTCTTTATTTATGGAGAGGAGCTCCTCAATATAGAAACGGGTGGGCCCAGAGTCGGCAGCAGGATGTGGGAACGCAGACTGGCAGGATGCCCACCCCCGGGGGCAGGAGCGCTGAATTAAAATAATGTGACCGTATACACCCAATAATAAGCCGGTCTGGTATTTATATACCTGAGATGTTCCGCACGTGCCCCTGGCACATCACAGGGGACCGCGAGCCTGCCCCGCCATCAGCGCTCTGGTGGACACCACCCTCTGGCTCTGGTAGCTGGAGTCAGCCTTGGCCTGACCCTCAAAGTCAGAAGGAGGGGACTCTTTCTTTGTTCCAGAGCAAAACCTTTGCCGTGCACTTCCTCAGGGTTAGTCTTTGCTTCCAGATCGCTGGTGTATTGTGGGCAACAGTGCACAGGGACCCCCTTGAATGTCCCAATCTCTTCTTTGTCATCATCATTTACGATGGAATTCTGAAAAACAATCACACACATTCCTGGTGTCTCAGACAGAAGACCTTGAAAAGACTTTGAGGTGTTCTCGGGAACTTGGAGTCTTGGTTAGGAGCCCCGTGTGAGCAGTGGAAAGAACCCTAGGCCAGGTGGGGCCAGGAGATCTGGGTGTCACCCCGTCCACCTGGCTAGCTGTGCAAACTTGATCAAGTTACATTCCCTCTCTGGCTCTCAGGGGTTGGCCTATGTACCGTGGGGTCATACAGCGATGTCAATACAAAAGTTATTGAGGAAGATAAGGTCATTTCCCCCACAGCTTAAATCACAGATGACTCTTTCACAACCATTTGTGGTAGATTTCCTTCTCTCCTACCTTTTTAGGCTAATTTTAGACCACTCTTTATAGACCCATCCAGAGTAGCAACTCTCTTTCAAGTCTGTAACATCTAAATCTGTTAGAACCCAGGTGCCTGGCTGACTCAGTCAGTGAAACATGTGACTCCAGATGTCAGGTTGTGGGTTTGAGTCCCGTGTTGGGTGTAGGCATTACTTCAAAAAATAAAGCCAGGGGCCGCCTGGGTGGCTCAGTCCTTAGCGTCTGCCTTCAGTTCAGGTCGTGATCCTGGGGTCCTGGGATTGAGCCCCACATCGGGCTCCCTGCTCAGCGGGATGCCTGCTTCTCCCCCTCCCACTCCCCCTGCTTGTGTTTCCGCTCTTGCCATGTCTCTCTCTGTGCAAATTAATTAAAAAGTAAAAAATCTTTTAAAAAGAATATCTTTTTTCTAGCTCCAAATTCTTTCTTTTAAAAATATTTTATTTATTTATTTGACAGCTAGAGAGAGCAAAAGCAGGGGGATCAGTAGAGGGAGAAGGAGAAGCAGACTCTCTACTGAGCAGGAAGCCCAGTGTGGGGTTCATTCCCAGGACCCTGGGATCAGGGCCTGAGCTGAAGGCAGACGCTGAACCCACTAAACCCCCCGGGCACCCCTATAAGGAGTTCTTTTTTTTTTTTAATTTTATTTATTTATTTGACAGAGATCACAAGTAGGCAGAGAGGCAGGCAGAGAGAGAGAGAGAGAGAGAGAGAGAGGAGGAAGCAGGCTCCCTGCTGAGCAGAGATCCCGATGCTGGGCTGGATCCCAGGACCGATGTTGGGCTGGATCCCAGGACTGTGGGATCATGACCGGAGCCGAAGGCAGAGGCTTTAACCCACTGAGCCACCCAGGCGCCCCTAAGGAGTTCTTTTTAAGAGCAAAAAGTAGCAGTAGCACCTGCACCAGCAACGCCATCTCCCCAGCTCCCTCTTGTGCGGTCACTTCTCCCTCTACATGCTGACCCTTCTGCCCAGCATGACCTAGTGCCCCCCTGCTGGCCCTGGCGAACTCCTGCTTAACCACTGAGATCCGGCCCCAAATTTCCCTCCTCTGAGAAGCCTTCCCAGATTCCTGTCTTTGGGCAGAGGCTGCTCCTCCCTGTCCTTCTCTGGCCCCTCTGCCCCTATTCTCCTAACCCTCAAGATGGCACTTAAGAGCGTTGGCTTGAGAGGCAGACCCAGCCTGGGTCCGCCTCACTAGCTGTGGAACCCGGGGTGTTAATTTCCTCTGACAAAACACCACAAACTGGGCAGCTTAACAACACTAGAGATTTCTTGCCTCATAGTTCTGGAGGCCAGAAGTCTGAAATCAGGGCGTTCGTAATACTGATTTTTACTTGGAGCCAGGGGGAAGCTGTTCCATGGCTCTCCACTAGCTTCTGGTGACAGGTGGCCGTCCTTGGCCATCCTTGGCGATCTTTGACTTGGAGTCACTTTGCTCCAATCTCTGCGTCTCTCTTCACACCGCCTTCCCGAACGATCTCTGTCTTCACACGGATTCTGCTCTGGGTCTCTGTCCTATTATACAGACACCAGGCTGGTTGGATTAAGAGCCAAGCCCACTCCAGCGTGAACTCCTTTTAATTTACTTAATTACATCCTCATTGACCCTATTTCCAAATAAGGTTGCATCTTCAGATGCTGGGGGTTAGGACTTCAATATATATATATTTTTTTATTTTATTTTATTTTTTATTTTTTTTGAGATGTAGTCCAATCCATAACACCTGGGTAAATTGAATCTGTGTCCTCCTCTCCAAATCGAATACAAAGAAGAACCTTCCTTCTAGTGTGAAAATGGAATGAATTCACGGCTAGCGTAGCAGGGTACCTAATAAACATCACAAAAGGCGGCGGCTGCGGTTACTGGGTCCAGCCCACTATGAGGTCTCCCAGGTGGAAACCAAGCCTTACTCCTTTTTCTTTTCAATCCCTCAGTGCTTAACGCAAAATTTGTGCTCACGATTTTTGCCTGCTGAATGAGCTGCTACCATTTTGAGAGCAGTGTTAAGATCAAAGGGGTGATTTTGAACATCTCTGTTTCCATCAAAGAAAATTTACTAGAAGAACAATTAGGCAGTGATTCAAACTTTCTTGGATAAGTTTTTAATGAGCTCTGGATGCCTGAAAGGTATCTCAAAATTTATTGAATTATTAAATCAAAAATGTCTCCTAATTATTATCTCAAAATATCTTCAAATTATTCTCAAAAGCCTTTCTAACATCTGTGAAGGGCAGGGAGAATTATTGTTAATTAATTTTTAAATTAATGCTTATCATAAGCAATATATCAGTCCTAGGGAAGATTCAGGCAGAAATGCTGTACTTTTTATGTACTGCATGTACATCTTATGGTTCATTGGGGCCCTTTTGTAATCAATATGATTGGTACATTTATGTACATTTTGTAAAATACTTTGGAGCATAATTTTATTACTTTAAATGATTATGAAGGTTTATAGTTCTTTGCTCTTATGACATCTCCAGTCATATCTGTGTTTTTGAATGCCAAGACCTTACTTAGGATGTACCCTTCAACTGCCTCATCATTTTTATGAAGAAAATATGATCTGCTTTAACAATTACTCACTTTATGGTGAGTTTCCAGGGTCACAAAGTAGAGAAAAGTGGTTAATTTTCCTTTAAAGCTGAATTCCACCCCACCTCCTCTACTGACCTCCTTAGTCCCCGCTCCCTGCCCAGCCCACTCCCGGATGCAGGCTGAAATAGGCCTCAACCACCCTAATGGGAGCTATTTACAGACGGGGTTTAAGTTTTCTGTTATATTCATGTTGGGGTCCAGTTTCAAACAAAACCTGTGCACATAATGAGCTTATTCAATGATGAGTTCTAATTGATGGCCTAGTATATGATTGGCATCCCAGCCAAAATCTACTCATAAAAAGGCATATATATTACTTATGTTATATATTTTTGCTATAATATATATAACAAATATATAGGTAATATATATACATATATGTGCAATTAATTATAACTAAAACATGTTATTTTTTTCTGGAACATGCACAGAACATCTCTGGAAGAACACGAAAGGAATAGAGTTGGTTATCTGCATGGAAGGGGTTGAGTAGCTGGGGTAGGAGGAAAAGGAGAGTAGTCATTGTAATCAATTTAGACTTTTGATTCACGTGACTTGCTACCTATTTCCAAAAATGTTGGGGTGCCTCGGTGGCTCAGTTGGTTAAGCATCCAACTCTTGGTTTTGGATCAGGTTATGATCTCCGGGTTCTGGGATCAAGCCCTGCCTAGGGCTCTGAGCTGGGGGCCAAGGTGTGTGTGTGTGTGGGGGGGGTGTTCTGCTTGAAAGTCTCTCTCTCTCTCTCTGCCTCTGTCCTGCCCCCCTAAAATAAATAAATAACTCTTTTAAAAAACGTTTTGAGTTTATCTATGTCCATAGTGAAGATCCAGATGTCCATTCTTTGCCCTTGCTGCTGTGTCTTCACAAGCCTTAAGCTCTGTGCCCATGTAACTTCCCAGTTAGATCGTATTTTTAAATTTTATTTAATTTTTTTAGTTTGTAGTTATTTGAGTAGTCTCTACACCCAGTGTGGGGCTTGTATTTAAAACCAGAGATCAACAGTCATGCTCTTCCGACTAAGCCAGCCAGGCACTGCTCGATGGTAAATTTCTAGAAGTCTGAGATCATCTCTTTCACTCAATTTCTATCCTCCAGGAGACCCTAAGCCCGACGCTTCCCCTGGTCCTCAGAACCGCTTGTGACAGAATCCACCACCACCAGTGTTTACCATCTGTTTCTATCAGGAAACACTAGTGGAGCGTCTTTAGGAGCTGGGGAGCCTGCAATGGATACAAGGTAACACCCTTCCTCTAAAGGGGTGGGAGGGAAGGCTCAGGTTGACACCGTTTTGTTAAAGTTAACTTATTATTTCTCTCTTTTTTTTTAATTTAAGGATATTACTTATGTATTTGACAGAGAGAGACACAACGGGAGAGGGAACAAGCAGGGGCAGCCCCAGAGGGAGAAGCAGGCTTCCTGCCAAGCAGGGAGCCCAATGCGCGGCTCCATCCAGGACCCTGGCATCATGACCTGAGCCAAAGGCAGATGCTTAACGACTGAGCCACCCAGGTGCTCCAATTTATTATTTCTTTAGTAATCTTTCACTCAACGCAGGTCCTGAACTCACCACCCCGACATCACAAGTCGCCTGCTCTTCTGACTTAGCCAGCCAGGTGCCCCTCAGGTGCGCCCATTTATCATGGTGTGGCAAGAGCTCCAGTGGCGTGTGAATAAAGTGCCACAGGGGAGGAAAAACTCGACATAGAGGCTTGCAGATGGGGTGTCTCTGAGCTGGCCTTGAAGAAGCGTGGAAAAGGTTTTCACTTGAAGGTACATTTCTTCCAGAGAGCTCCGGCAGAATGGTTCTGAGCATGCACAAGTGTCCGCCCTGGGTGCCCCCGGTTCGGGTTCGGAAGCCGGCTCTGCCACTAACGAGGTGTATGCCTCTGGGCAAGTTAATCAGGGGGTTTGCTTATCCACAAAATACGAAGACAATAGATCCACAGGTCTGTGGAGAAAAGAAAATAAAGATAATGCTTACTAAGCACTTCAAACAAGGCCTCCCACAAAGTAAGTGCTCTGCAAACTTTACCTATGATTTGAGACGTATTTGATGCACCAAGAAGAAAATATCTTTAGGACGGGGGCTGACTTCCGCGCAGGTCATGATCCCGGGGCCCTGGGATGGAGACCCGCATGGCGCTCCCTGCTCAATGAGGAGCCTGCTTCTCCCTCTGCCTGCTGCTCCCTGGCTTGTGCTCTCTTTCTGACAAATAAAAAAATAAAATCTTAAAAAAAAAAAAAAAAAAGGACTGGGTCCCAGTTAGAAATATGGGCGGTTCCAGGCTCGCAGACTTTCTGAGGCCCAAGGAGTCCCCATGTTGTTCGTGCACCTCGGTTCCCAGGTAACACCGCGACACCTTGGCGGATTTTGGTTTCAAAAGCAGAGACAGAAACACAGATGGCCCCTGGAGGGGAATGAGGAGGCTGAGCTTGGGATTTTGGGGGTGTGGGGGAACAGGGCAGAAAGGCAGGCCACGGAGGAGCCTAGGTCTGTGCGCCCGGCAACAGGGGCACGCAGCATGCAACAGCTACAGAGAAAATCCGATTTTTTTTTTTTTTTTTAAATTTGTAAGTAATCTCTGCACCCCATGTGGGACTTGAACTCATGACTCTGAGACCAGGAGTGGCAGGTTCCACTGGCTGCGCCACTCAGACCCCCCCCAGTCTGGTCTTCTGACCCTGTAGGTGGAGTTTGCTGTTATAAAGCCCTCTTGAGGGGCACCTGGGTGGCTCAGTCCTTTTGAATGTCTGCCTTCAGCTGGGGTCTTGATCTCAGAGCCCCGTGTGGGCCTCTGTGCTCAGTGGGAAGTCTGCTTATCCCTCTGCCTCTGTGCTCCTCCCAGCTTGCTCTCTCTCTCTCTCTCTCTCAAATAAATAAAATCTTAAAAACAAAAACAAAAACACCACAAAACAAGGCCCCTTGAGTCCTCGAAAAAGGGGGATGTTCTTTGTGACAGGTTGTCCCCTGGGACATTTTCTCACTCTATTTTGGCCCAGGCCTTTTTCTACAGAGTCTGAACAGTTTTGCCCAAGAAGCTCAGGTTCTGGGTAGACTCAGAGGCAAGAACTCGGTGCACACAGGACTGCTGGACCCTCCCTGAGGGCCGAAGGAATCTGTGAGAGTCCCTCTCCGGTGTCTCGTAGGAGGGAGGGAAGGAAGCTGCCTCATTCAGAGTGGACTCCCCGCCTTAGGTCTTGACCCTCACATCCTCCTACATCCTTCACTATCTCTGGAGTGAGGGAGCGGTTACAGGGCTTCTCAAAAAGCGGTATGGGGAAGGTGTCCATAAATTATCCCCCAAGATTTGGAGGTTTAAAAAAGCAACAAACTTAAGGCGCTTCACAAGATAACACGGAGTGTTCATTCCTGGAGTTCAAAGGATTAACCATGGCCAGTATGAGATACCAGCCTGTCCAAAGGCTAGGAGAGACTGAGAAAATAACTCCGAAGAAGGAAGCAGGAGAAATAACTACAAAGAGGATTATATTTGTCTTTTTTCTTATTTTAAGATTTTCTTTTTAGGTATTCTCCTCAACCAACATGGGGCTTGAACCCACAGCCTTGAGACCAAGAGTCTCATGCTCTACTGACCGAGCCAGCCAGGCACCCCAGAGAATTATATTTTTCAAAGCTCATCAAAAATTTTTGCCTCCAGAGCTGTTTCTTTTTGGGTTTTTTTTTTTTGGTCTTTTTGTTTTTTTAAATTAAGCTCTGTACCCCACATGGGGCTTGAACTTACAACCCTGAGATCAAGAGTCACATGCACCACTGACTGAGCCAGTCATATGCCCTTTGCTTCCAGGGTTTTGAATTATCTCTGAAAAGGAGTTTCGGTAGATGTTTGGGGTTTTTTTTGGTTTTTTTTGTTTGTTTGTTTGTTTGTTTTTTAACTCCATTTAGCCGTTGAGGAAACTAACACTTGGAAAGTGTCATAAGCTAGTTGATGGTAGAACAGAGAATAGAAATACAACATTTAAATTGCTGGAGAAGGAGTCATGTATACAACCAGTATTTACCAAGCACCTACTATGGTCAGGCACAGTGCTAGGCCCTGAGACTGCAAAAGTGAACACAGGAAAGGCCTGTGTCCTCATGGAGCTCTGAGCGCAGTGGGAAGGCCAGATCTGCATTCACAGAGAAAAACAAATCTGGAACCGCCCCAACCATCCCTGCGATGAAGGAACAGAAGGAGTCGGGGAGAACGCCTTCCTTACATTCTAAGACTCCCTGAACCTGGGATTTTATTCAAGCCTCTTGGCTATAGGACTGTTGGGATTCCTTCCAGTTTGGGCATTCAGGAGTTCCCACGTGGCCTCACCAACACGAGTCTGTGATTGGGCAAGGTGGGGAGGTTCCCTTCTGTCTTCAGCCCCTGCGTCCGCCCCTGCGTAGACTTGCCCTCTCTGGGCTCCGGACTCTGCACGGTCTCCCTGCTGCCTAGAGGCCAAGCGCACACTCCCAGCTGTGCACTGAGTGTGTAAATGTTATCTACAGGCCCTGGTGACAGGGGAAGAACAATGCCTCAGAGGTGAATGAAGTCATGGGAACCTCCAGAGCCGCTCCTGGCCCTGTCCCATGTCTGTCATTCATCCGTATCTGGGCCAGCTTGTTTATCTTCACGGGTCTGCAGTCCTGTCCCCATGGGTCCTGGGAGGGCCGAGGTAGTTTTACTCATTCTGTGGCAAGAAAAGACAGTTGCGGTGGGGGGCACCTGGGTGGCTCAGTCGTCAGGCGTCTGCCTTTGGCTCAGATCATGAGCCCAGCATCCAGAGATGGAGCCCTGCGTTGGGGAGCCTGCTTCTCCCTCTCCAGCTCCCCCGTGCTTGTGTTCTCTCTCTCACGATCTCTCTCTCTCTCTCTCTGTCATATAAATAAATAAATAAATATTTTTTAAAAAGGAAAAACACGGGACGCCTGGGTGGCTCAGTTGGTTAAGCGGCTGCCTTCGGCTCAGGTCATGATCCCAGCGTCCTGGGATCGAGTCCCACATCAGGCTCCTTGCTCGGCAGGGAGCCTGCTTCTCCCTCTGCCTCTGCCTGCCACTCTGTCTGCCTGTGCTCGCTCACTCTCTCTCCCTCTCTCTGACAAATAAATAAATTAAAAAAAAAAAAAAAGGAAAAACACTTGGACTATATACTTTTCTTGGAGACGCAAGGCCAAGAAGCAGAAGTAATATCGGTGTTGGATAAACCTGGGTTTTGTGAATCAAGCGACGAAGTAGAGTGAATAAAAACCCTTAAAAATCCCAGCCAAGGGGTCCCTGGGTGGCTCAGTGGGTTAAAGTCTCTGCCTTTGGCTAAGGTCATGATCCCAGGGTCCTGGGATCAAGCCTGCACTGGGCTCAGCAGGAAGCCTGCTTCCCCTTCTCTCTCTCTGCCTGCCT
This sequence comes from Mellivora capensis, assembly GCA_004024625.1. Classification (NCBI taxonomy): domain Eukaryota; kingdom Metazoa; phylum Chordata; class Mammalia; order Carnivora; family Mustelidae; genus Mellivora; species Mellivora capensis. Next base: position 63,453 of record PISX010006982.1, on the reverse strand, counting down.
CTCTGCCTACTTGTGATCTCTGTCTGTCAAATAAATAAATAAAATCTTAAAAAAAAAAAAAATCCCAGCCAAGATCTTTGGAGCATGAAAGGGAGGAGCTGGACGCAAGGGTTTAAAACCCTGGGCGGGGCAGGGAGGGGGGTGGGGTGTAGCAATTCTGATTTTTGCAGATGGAGTGAGTAACCCTGAGATGTGATTCAGTGAAAAGTTCTGGCTGTATTTCACTTAAATGCAGGGCATAGTCTACAGCTCTGGGAATAATGAAGTCTCAGTGACTGAAATCTGTGAAGGCAGTCTATGTCAGTTTCTGAGTGGGGTGGACTTCTTTGGGGATGCGGGGAAGAACGGGCTTTGACAAGTGTAGGAGGGGTTGTGTGGGTGAACAATCGTTTCTTGAACTGAGGAACACAAGAGTACTCTGCTGCATGTGCGCTGTGTATTCCAGATTGCCCTGGGGTAGACATTTCATCTTAACCATGTTTATGAAACACAGCAGGCAAAATTATAGTATAACGAATATCACTATTCATTCATCCATTTATTCTCTCTCTGAATAGTATGGGTTAGTGTAGGTTTGGGAGTCAGGCTGCCAGATTGGAATCCTGACTCCACTACTTAATAACTGGGTGATCTTAGGCCAGTTACTCAATTTCCGGAAACACCTCGGTTTCCTAATCAGTAAAAGAATAAATGAGGCTTGTACATGTGAAACACCTAGCTCTGCGCTAGCCCGTGAAGTAAAACCAGCAGGCTGCGGGCACTCTTTACATCACGTTTTATCATCTACAAGCATGCAAACTATGGAAGGGACATACGAATAAATAAAGTGAGGTTCTTGCCCTCAAAGGACTTGTGGTCTGCATGTGTCTCTAACTGGTAAAAACCATCCCAAGTCAGTGAATAAAGGCATCACCTCAAAGCAAAGGAACCCAGAAGAGGATGTGTTTATGACCTTGGTGGAGGTTAGACCAGAATAGGACTGCAGGACGTTGGAGCCTTCCAACCTGTAACAGGTAGAAATTCCAGGCACAAGGAGAAGCAAACCAAAGACTTGAGAATGAAAATGAGCGTCACAGTTGAATCTAGAGAGCCTTGTCCCTCAGTGGAAAAAGAAGGTGGCAAGGTTAGCTGGGGCCGGATTGTGGAGACCTTGAATGCTATGTCCGGGATTTTGTTCACCAGGAAACAGACAGGCGGGTGAGCGGGTGAGGGACAGGATCCCCCCTGATTCTGAAAATAATACCCTGGGGGCAAGAGAAGGGAGGAGAGGAGAGGAAGAAGGGGAGGGTGCGAGATGCTGCGCTGGGGGCTTCCAAGGGTGCCAGAAGACTGAAGGACACAGCTCCTTCCTCAAGGACCTCAGAGCTCACCAGGAAAATTAGACACATGCAGGTCAATACCCAGGCCACGTAGCAGAGCTCCTTCTGCCTTCAAGTGGATGCCAGAGAAATAAAGGTTTTGATTTCTCATCTGTAAAATGGGGTGATGGGAATATATTTCCCTCTCCAGGTTGTAGGAGGATTAATTTTATTTTATTAATTTATTAGTTGTTTATTTTTAAAGATTTTATTTATTTATTTGAGAGAGTGAGGAAGAGAGAGCACCATCTTGGTGGGGGGGTCAGAGGGAGAGGGAGAAGCAGGCTCCCCAATGAGCAGGCAGATTAAGTCCTTTTGTGAGAGTAAAGTGTTTCCCATATGCCCGAATACAGGCATAGCTCCCTGTGATACTGTCCAAGTGTCTGCTCGGGCCCTGGCCAGCCTCCAGGGCGGGAGCAGCTGACTGCATGCTGTTTTTATCACATGGGGGGCACAGGCTTGAGGGCGATGGGCAGGAGCTGAGTGGGAAATGAGACTGGAAAGTAGGTTGGGGCAAACATGTCTTTTTTTTTTTTAAGATTTTATTTTTATTTATTTGACAGACAGAGATCACAAGTAAGGAGAGAGGCAGGCAGAGAGAGAGGAGGATGAGCAGAGAGCCTGATGCGGGGCTCAATCCCAGGACCCTGGGATCATGACCTGAGCCGAAGGCAGAGGCTAAACCCACTGAGCCACCCAGGCACCCCGGAGCGAACATGTCTTGAAGACAGCTAAAGCTGATGCCTTGGGCTTCTTTTACTCCATCTTAACTAGCAGTTCCATTGCCCCCGCTCATCTTCTTTTGTTCCTGCCACGGGACCTGTGGCTTTTTGAGTGGAGAGACCAACAGCCCAGGGCGCAGATGCGCCAACGCGGATAATCTCGCCAAGGGACAGGGGGCTGGAGAGCTAGTCAGCTTCTGGAGCCAGCCCTGCTTCCTAGCAGTGTGAGTGGGGGCAGGTCAGCCCAATTCTCCTGGCCCTTACTTCCCATGTGATGAGGTTGCTGGTGGGCTCAGCCATCCGCTGGACCCTAGGCTCTCTCTGAATCTCAGGAGTTTGGGAATTCGAGGGATCAGTTAGGTGCGTGGCCACAGCTCCTGCCTGTACCTTGATGGCTCGTCAGTCTCCACTTCTAGTCCTTTCTCAGGTCTGAGTTTCAGTATTTCAGATGTAACTTCTAGGCACGGCCCTTGAGTACCCCATGGGTATTCAAGAGTCCGCGTGTTCAAAATTGGGCTCATCAATTTCTTTTCTTTTTTTAAAGATTTTATTTATTTATTTGACAGAAATCACAAGTGGGCAGAGAGGCAGGCAGAGAGAGAGGGGGAAGCAGGCTCCCCGCTGAGCAGAGAACCCGATATGGGGCTTGATCCCAGGACCCCGGGATCATGACCTGAGCCGAAGGCAGAGGCTTTAACCCACTGAGCCACCCAGGCACCCCTCATCATTTTCTTCTCCCAAACTTGCTTCTCTGCTGTGTTCTCCGTCTCAGTTAGTGACATTCAACCATGGCTCTCAGACAATCCACCCAGTAGCATAAGTGGGAAACTTGGAGCCCTTGGTGCCTGCCATGCCTTCAGTCCCTCAGCACACCGCACATGCCACACCACGCACCATGTCTACATCCAAAGGGCCGCCCACGCCTATCAGTTCGGCCTCCCAAGTCCCTCTAGCGTCAGATCTCTCCTCTTCCCTCCCAGCACCGCTGAGCTCAGGCCCTTTGGAACAGGGACAGACCCACTGTCCTCTCCAAGTGCTGTGACCACCTGCAGTCTCGAAACTGCCCTCTGGTTAAGGCACAATTCTTTTTTTTTTTTTTTTTTAATTTTTATTTATTTATTTATTTGTCAGAGAGAGCGAGAGAGCAAGCACAGGCAGACAGAGAGGCAGGCAGAGGCAGAGGGAGAAGCAGGCTCCCTGCCGAGCAAGGAGCCCGATGTGGGACTCGATCCCAGGACGCTGGAATCATGACCTGAGCCGAAGGCAGCCGCTTAACCAACTGAGCCACCCAGGCATCCCTAAGGCACAATTCTTAACTCCACCTGCACCCAAATACCTTTTCTTTTGCTCTTCCCCTGGGGAAGTCCCACTCTTCCTGTGAGACCTCCCTGACCTCCCCAGGCCAAGGGAGCCTGTCCTGCCCTGTGCTTCTTCCGTGCCACTTACTATAGCTTCTACCCCACATTAGCTGTGTTTGTTTTGAGAGGGCAGGGGCTGGGCATCAGGCTTGCCTGCTCAGCACTGTGCACAGAGCCCGACATTCTATGCACGTTAGAGCAGATATTGACGAATAATCATGCTAAGTACATGACTTTGGGGAGAGGTGCCCAACTTGAATCCTAGCTGGTATTCACAGAATCATACAACTTGGCAGTCAGAGATAAAGCCCAACCTTGTTGCTATAATCCAATCACTTCATCTACTCAGCTTTTCTGTATTGAGCCCCTGTGTGGAGTCAGGCGCCCTGTACCAGGCACTGAGATTCCAAGATGAATGAAATACCACTTTGGGCCCCCAAGGAACTTGGAGTTCCTTTTGGAAAACCAAAGTAAGGGCATCCTTGGCACCTATGAGCAGATCCTATGGCCTCAGGATGGGTAACTGTATGCATTTGACTCTTATTGGGGGGGGGTGTTTGTTGGCTGAGGTTCTGTCCCATCCCTCAACTGAGATCTGTGACTGGGGATTAAAGTTATTTCCTATGAGGACGAAGAGGACTTTACCAAACCTGCCATAAGAATGTGGTCAGCAGCATCACCAAATTGCAGGTGGCGCCACCTGACCTTAACAGGAACTACTGGAAAAAGCCTTTTACACCTTGTGCTGCAGGCCCCTGTGTGATATCTCCCAGGTGACATTCGTGTTTGGATTCAATGAACTCTACCTGTATCTGGATTTACATCTGTGATGTGATAGATTGTTCTGGGTGGTCTAAAAAAAAAGTGTCGGGGAACCTGGGTGGCTCAGTGGGTTAAGCCTCTGCCTTCGGCTCAGGTCATGATCTCAGGGTCCTGGGATTGAGCCCCGCATCGAGCTCTCTGCTCCGCAGAGGGCCTGCTTCCCGCCCCCCACCCTTCTGCCTGCCTCTCTGTCTGCTTGTGATCTCTCTCTCTGTCAAATAAATAAATAAAATCTTTAAAAAAATAAAAAAAATAAATAAATAAAAGTGTCAGTTGAATAAGAAAGACCTCACATTAAGAAGTTTAAAATTGGGGGATGCCTGGGTGGCTCAGTTGGTTAAGCGGCTGCCTTCGGCTCAGGTCATGATCCCAGAGTCCTAGGATCGAGTCCCACATCGGGCTCCTTGCTCACCAGGGAGCCTGCTTCTCTCTCTGTCTCTGCCTGCCACTCTGTCTGCCTGTGCTCGCTCGCTCTTGCTCTCTCTCTGACAAATAAATAAAAATCTTAAAAAAAAAAAAAAAAGTACGTCTTAAAAAAAAAAGAAGTTTAAAATTGGGGGGCACCTCTTTGGCTCAGTCCTTAAGCATCTGCCTTTGGCTCCGGTCATGATCCCAGGTTCCTGGGATGGAGCCCCACATCAGGCTCCCTGCTCAGCAGGAAGCCTGCTTCTCCCTCTCCCACTCCCCCTGCTTGTGTTCCTGCTCTTGCTGTCTGTCACATAAATAAATAAAATGTTTTTAAAAAAAAAAGTTTAAAATCGGGGCACCCGAGTGGCTCAGTGGGTTAAAGCCTCTGCCTTTGGCTCAGGTCAGGTCATGGGATCGAGCCCCACATCAAGCTCTCTGCTTGGCAGGCCTGCTTCCCCTTCTCTTTCTGCCTGCCTCTTTGCCTACTTGTGATATTTGTCTGTCAAATGAATTAAAAAAAAAATTAAAAAAAGTTTAAAATCTTTTAGGGAAGCTAACTCATGCATAAATATAACCAAAATGTAATAAATCCCAGAAGGATTGTCGAATAGCATTTGTAAAGTGCTTTGAGTTTCCACCGTAAGCTCAGTTGATCTGGGCCAGTGAACTTACTAGTGGGAACAAGCTGCTAAATAGGACCAAGGACACAGGCCAGTTACCTGGGGACCGATCTGCTCAGTGACCATAGGTGACCCCCGCCCCTCCAAGCCCAGCCAGCTTCAGGCCTTACTCCTGAAAGTCCCATTGTGCATATGTGTGTGTGTGTGGGGAGGGGCGGAGTGTTGGATACTTGGGAGGGTCCAGAACATTCTTATTTTGCTAAGTCTTCAGTTTCAAAGAACAGGTCCGGTTTCCTAAACCCGGATGTTTGCTCTCATTTTAAATTTTGCATGATCTGGTAATTGGATCCATCCCAAATCATGGGAATTTAAAATGCCCCAAGTTTTGAAATATACATTTTCCCTTTACAAAACTAACATGCTCCTTTCCAGGTTTCGAGAGAAATTGATTCACAGAGTGCAAAGCACTGTTTAAATCATAGAGTGTATAATGCAAGTTTTTTAATTCCCAGGTTTTTAATTGTACTGCTTGGTTTCAGGCAGAGAAACAAGCTTTTGTTGACATGGATATTAGGGGAACAGTACTAAAATACATCAAAGATAGTCACACACATCCCACGGTATTTACAAGGAACACCCTCTGTCTTTCCCATATGCGGCGTGGAAAACAGGGTCAGAACGATCCTGCAGAAACTTCCCGATGAAAACAGCATGGTCAGCCGTTCCCAAGGTTGAGCCCAGCTCAGGCGGAGCTCCAGCCAGGGCTCCAGAGCTTCCTTCGCCGCTGCGAAGATGCTGTGCCAATCCCGCAGCGCCCGCGTGCAGCAGACAGGAGGGTCTCAAGCAGTCCAAGGTCCCTACAACGGAGCTAGGGCCAGGGCACCCTCCTTCCCTCCCAGACGCAGCTGAAAGACATTCCAGATGATCAGCCCAGGAGTCTCGTGAACCAGCTCCAGGCTGCTTCCCCCTCCCCCCAGCCTCCAGGGTTAATCAGTCCCCCCCCCCCCCCACCTCGAGGGCCGCTTCACCCCACTTCCCCCGCCCAGGCGCCGCCGCCGCTGTGCCTCCTCAGTAGGGGGCTCCGGGAACTTCACTTTCCTCCCCCACATCCCCACGGACAGCTTCTGCAGAAACAAAACAACATAAACAACAACAACGAAAAAGGAGGGGATTCTTCTTTGTTCTTTCGCTGGGTTAACTCGGTTTATGGAATTCAACTCCCACCCCCATCCCAAGTAGGCAGAGCTGTGCTCGCTTCGGCAGCACATACACCAAGTAGGCAGAGCTCTCTCTCACCATCCCGTCCAGTGCTGGCCGCATCACTGCGCCGTGCTGGTCCTGGGCTAAGTGCTCGGGGCGTATTGCCTTAGTTAAGTCTCAGGGCAAGCCTCTGAGATCGGTGGTGTGGTCCCAGTATTACAGATACAGAAAACTGGGTACCAAGAGCAACTCGCCCAGGGTCTTAACTACTCGTTAGGTGGGCACAGCTGGATTTGGAACCCAGATCAGGGTTGACCCCAGAACCCTAAATCTTTGTTGCTCTGTATACAGTAAGAATAAGGATGGTAGCGGATACTTATGGAGCAATTAGTATTTGCCAGGCACTGTGGTCAAGTATTTCACCAGCCTACTCTGAGAGGCAGATATGCTACTTACCAGTTACTGGGTCTTCAGCGAATTTCTTAACCTCTTTTTAACTCAATTCCCTGTCTGCAAAATGAGTCTAAAAATATAGCTGTTGTGAATTAGTAAATGAAATAATATTGGTGAAACCCTGAGAACACAGACGGGCACATATTTATACCACAAAAAAGTCCTTTTTTTTTTTTTTTTTTTTTTTTTAAACCATCGCCTCCATTTCACAGATGAGGAACCCAGGGTTGGAAAGATGAAGCAACGAATTGGTCCAGATTGCTTAGTGCACACTCTGCGGCGCAGACCTGCTCGCCAGCGGTGCGGAAGGCTGGCCCGCCCGCAGGTGAGTTGCACCTGGCAGCCGGGAGACGTGTTTCTCCGGAGTTGCAACACTACGCGCCGCAGCCCGAAGGCCTCGAAAGATCCTTAGCGAACAAGGAGGCTGGGGGTCGCCTCCTCCGGACTGGGGCGTGAGAGGGTCCTGGTGGTGTCGGGGGTCACCACCCGCGGGGGTCCCTCCGGCCCTCCCTGCGGGCGCCACCTGTGCGCCGGGGCGCGCGCGCGCGCACACACACACACACACACACACACTCACTCACTCACAACCCCGCCCGCCCGGGGGCCGCTCGCCCGGAGCCCGCGGCCGGCCGGCGCTCCCCCGCCCGCCGCGCTCCAGGGCGGAGTTTCCTCCGCTGCTCATTGTTCCCGGCCCAGCGCCCGCCCCGCCCCGCCCCGCCCGGCCCCTCCGCAGCCTCCCGCGCGCTCCTGGGGGAGGAGAGAGAGAGGGGGGCCGGCGCGGACCGGACCGGAGTCGCCGCAGCCGCCGGCCGGGCCCAGCCGCGCAGACACCGCCCGCGACGCAGCCACCCGCCGCTCCTCCGCCGCCTGGCGCCGCGCCTCAGCCCATCTCTGCCGCAGCGGCCGCGAGGAGGGGCCGCTGGAGCGCGACTCGGAACCCCGGGTCACCGCCCGGCCTCCAGAGCCACAGCCCGGCCTCCCTGAGCGGCGCTCACGCTCTCGCCCTTCGGACGCTCGGACCCGCAGCCACCTGCTCCCGGTCCGAGGCCAGGACACGATGCGCTCCGCGCTGGCGCTCTCGGCGCTGCTGCTGCTGCTGCTGCCGCCGCGGTCGTTCTCCCAGGAAGGTGAGTGGTGGCCCGCGCTCCGCGGCGAGCGCACAGTGCCATTGCGTCCCCAGCCGGGCCGCACCTCGTGGCGGGACCCGGAGCAGCCCCTGCGCGCGCCTCCCATGGGGGCCACACGCGGAGCCCCGACCTTGAACCATCTACTCCCCTTCCAAACCCGAGAACACTGCAGGTGCCGGGCCCGCGCGCGGATTGTCGCCGGTCTCCATTCCGATGGATGGGAGGTGGATCTTGGTGTGGGGCAAACAGTGGCGCGCTGGCCATGAATGGGTTTGGCTGGCAAAGCGAGCAGGGAATTGGGGCACCACGAGGCTCCACGCTTTTGCGGGACCCCCTCAAGTCCGACCGCTTTTTTTCTTGGTGCCGGAGGGTTTGAGCAATGGGATTGTGCAGTCGTTGATTCCAGCAAAACGGCAGGTTGGAAGCGCATGAGGAAGTCCCAGAAGCAGGTGACAAGCCTCTGGCAATGGCTCACGCGGGTGATGTGTTCCGCGTTCGCAGAGAGGTTTCTCCAAGCAGCGTGAGCAGTTCGGCTCACCGGAGCCTGTGCTGGGGCAGGTAAAAGGGGAGTAAGTGGACCTTCCACAGTCCCAGTCACCTGGCTGTGTTGGATCCCAGTCTCCTATGCTACCAAAGGAACAGTTCCCTTCTAGCACATGGCCAGAAAGGTGAGACCCTTCCCTCCTATAAACAGGCATGTATCTCCTGAAACAAGCTTGGGTGCACCTTAGAAACAACCCCCATATTTTTTTCTGAAGGTGAAATGTTATTCTTTTTTTCTTTTTTAAGATTTTATTTATTTATTTGACAGAGAGAGATCACAAGTAGGCAGAGAGGCAGGCAGAGAGAGAGGAGGGAAGCAGGCTTCCCGCTGAGCAGAGAGCCCGATGCGGGGCTTGATCCCAAGACCCTGAGACCATGACCTGAGCGGAAGGCAGAGGCTTCAACCTACTGAGCCACCCAGGCGCCCCGAAATGTTACTCTTTTAGGGGAACAAGCAAGTGGCCACAAACACAGCCAAGGCAAGGGTCCCAAAGTCCCAGAGAACAGCTGGAGGGTCAGCCCCCAGAAAGAGATGCGTTTCTTTGTGGCCCACACGAGCACATGTCTGCGGGGAGAAAGAGTGGAGGGGGTGCTCCTACCCTAGGGCCAGGACGACTTTGGTGACTGCTCAGAGAGCGAAGGGACCCTGCTGCTGGCAGGCCCTGGCATTTGGGGCTGTACTCTTAGGGGGAAGTTAGGATGGGATGGAAGCACAGCCTCTTCTCGGCACTGCATGGAACCTTTGGTGGGAAGGGGCCGGTTCTCCGAGGGTACGCAGGTGCGAGCATCCCACCACGGGCGGCCCGGACGCTCCACCCGCTCAGCATAAAAGGAAAGGGCAATTTTTGTGGGTGGAGGTGTGGGCTTCCAAAGGGTATGTTGTGGTGTGAAGAGTGGTCTGAACAGCTCTGAGGATGATTGTCACCTCCGTCCCCTTGCATGACTGGGAGGACTGAGAAGATGCTGGAGTGTGACCCCTCCTCGGTCCTGCTCTCAGAGCAGCCAGGCTTCAGCGTGGGCCTCGACATGCACCTTTTTGGTGAGAGCCTCTTAGCACCCCCTAGAAGGGAGCCCCCCAGAAGGGAGATGCGCTGTGTCGGGAAGGATAGGCCAGTTCCCCGGGCTCCAGAACCTAGAGACTGGGCTTTGAGGAGGAGCCGGGTGTTGTTCTGCACTAAGAGAAGCTCTGGAACAACCCATGGGAAAAGCTCCAAGCCCAACTTGCTGCTGCCTTCAAGACTGGCACTGCCTTCTCTAGCATCTGGGCATTGCCCAGAAACCATGCCTCTTCCAGGAAGCCATCCTCAATTCCAGCACGGGGCACGGCATGTGGAAGGACCTTGATCCATGGGAAACAAATGAACAACAATGACCAGCACCGTACTCTGATCCCCACCAGCAAGTCTCTTGGCCTTTGCAAGGCCCCAGTGCCCAATCCCTAAAATGCTATCGCGATATATAATAAGGGGTTAAAGGTAAATGTCTGGAAACAAAAGCACAGCGGGTCTCATTATTATTATTTGTATACCTTGAGGCAGAAAAGGCAGGAGGGGTGCAGGCCTGATCTCCGTGGCTGTGCTGATTTAATACCTTCCTAGAGGGAGTCAGTGAGGACTCTCCCATCTCATCCCTTCTGGAGGTCTAGCTGCCTGGGCTGTAGTCATGCAGGATGGGGTAACCCCCAAACTGGATCCTATGATTCAGTTCTAAACCATAAGGGTTAGGAGCAGACTGGTCTCAGCTCCTTAACAAAGGAATTACCCCACCCACGTCCCCGTCCCTCCCCTACGGAGCTTACCTTTTAATACAGGCGGATCACGCAGCATTAAACCCAGGGGCCCCACAGTCCACACAGACCTCTTCTCAGTACGTTTGGTTTGATATTCGTCTGGTTGAGCCACATGGCACGTTGTACCTCTGAGCTCTGTTTCCTTATCCATAAGACAGAAGAGAAGAGGGCACCTCTAGTTTCTCGTTATGTGACATTTCTAGGGTTTTCTGCCCCGTTAGCTGCAGAAAGGACAGGATGGCTTGTACTGTTAGTCTGATCGAGTTATTCCATGGGCGAATCTCGGGAAGGGAATGGTGGCTCACTGTGGTGGAAAACACTCGGACTTTGGCTCAGACATACCCGCGAGTCTGTAGACAAAATAGCGAACTTCTAGAGCCTCCGTTTCTTCGTCCATAAAATAATGACAAAGCTACCTTGCAGTCTGCTCTGAAGATGAGGGAGAACATAGGGAATGAGCTCGACAGTGTGCTGGACCCCCTGTCAGAGCTCAGCCCGTCCTGGCTGTGAGGGTGAATAAAGCACGTGCATGGAGAACTTGGTGGGTCTAAGTCCGCTGAGCGGCGGGACCCGGCTAGTGTCTGTGGGTAGCGGCTGTTAGGGCGTAGCAGCGGCTGAAGCCACAAGGTTGGGGGGGAGGAGGCTTGTGGGTAGCTGTGACCTAGGCAAAGCTTTCAGAAGGAAGTGGGGGTTTGTTTATACAGGGATTTTAAGATGAAAGGGGTCAGTGTGGGCCCACCTGGGTGGCTCAGTCAGTTGAGTGTCAACTCTTGGTTTGGCTCAGATCCTGATCTCGGGTCCTGTCAAGGAGCTCCATGTTGAGCTCTGTGCTCCGTGGGAACATGCTCAGGATTCTCTTTCTCCCTCTCTTTCTGCCCCTCCCGGCTGTTCTCTCTCTCTCTCTCTCTCTCTCTCTCTCAAATAAATCAATTAATCTTTAAAAACACAAGGGTCAGGTAGGGTGGCGAGACCATTTCAGAGGCTGGCTGGGGCCGAGTGAATTGCAGGGTGGAGGGGAGACACAGGCAGGGGGGTCATGATGCGGGCTGAGCTGTGGGAAGGCTTTGGAGGAGGAGCTGAGCTTTCAGAGCCCAGAGAGAAAGTTCCATGGGGTGAGGTTGGGGCTGGTGGGTATTCCTAGCATCACGCTGCTTGGGCGTGCCTCTGAGGAAAGAGTGAGCAGTCATGGGGGTTAGGAGTAGACTGGGAGAAGACGAGGGGCAGGGGGTCAAAAAGCTCTCTAGTGGCAGCTCAGCCAGAGCTTCAGGGCATGGCCACCCCAGGAGGGGCAGAGGAGAGGGGCTTGGCCCTTCTTGGAGGGGGTGTCCTCTGGTGGTCACCAGGGTACCACATCTGCCTTTTCCTGAGGCCTCCATACTTGAAGGGAGAGGAGGGGCTCCTGCCTGGTGGGATTTGACACCTCCGCCCTCCGGAAGCTGAGGAGGAAGCTGAGGAGGAAGCGGGCCCCCACAGGGTTAGAATTCCTCTGAGCAGGGAAGACTGGAGGTTTAATCCTGTATGTCCTCAGGTATCTCTGCTGAGAAGCCTTCCCCTGTTTCTAGATGGAAGCAGATGTGTTTGGCATCTCTGCTGGCACGCAGGGGGCCCCTCTAGGGCAGGGGCAGCCTCAGTCTCCACCTCGGGACACCCCTGCAGCAATGGGCACGGAGCAGTGGCTCGACATTTTATCTGCACCATTCGCTTGGCGTGTGGGGCGGGGACTGGCCTAGGCCCTGGTTTCAGGCTTTCGGAAAGGGGAGCCCTAGACCAGCTCACAGCCTGGACAGTGATGCTGGCTGGTGGGCTCCTTCGGCAGCAGCCAGAACCGGCAGGGACAACTGTTGAAGGTTGGGGCTTCCGGGCTTGGGATCCCAGACTGGACCAGTGGCTGCTGTGAGGCCAGCTCAGCACTTAGCTCAAGGCCAACCACTCCTCAGGAAGGTGGGAGGAACCCCCTGGACAGCCCTCTGCACTTCTGGGGAAGGGGGGTCGGGATTTAGATGGTTCTACTCTGGGACAAGCTCTCTCCTTTACATTATCCGTGCGGAGCCTTCTGCAGGTTTGCTGGACGGAAGCTGCGTATTGGAGGAGAATGGCCCTCTTCTGTCCATCCCCTGCCCATCAGTCCGAGCCCCAGCCCCGCCCCGGCCTGCCTGGAGACTTCCTCACACCTAGAGGCCAGGGAGCTCTCTCCTCAGCTCTGGACTCACTTCCTGTATGTGCCTGAGGGTGTGATGAAGGGCAGGGAGCTCATTTGGCAGCGTTTCCTGTCATGTTCCACTCCCAGGAACACAGGTGAGGTTGCTCAGGGTCCCTCCTTGTCATGGGTCCTGTCCACTTCGTGAGGAAGTTAGAAGGTCAAGGAGGTTGTGACTCTGGGTGGGCCACATGCCTCACGGTGGATCTCCATGGAGGATACTGTGCCAGGAGCCTGTGAGTATTTGCAGTAGCCTTGGCCATGAGACCCCTTCGGGCAGGCTGTTCAAAATGGAATTGGTTGGCCAAGGGTACTTGCCACACTGCTTCTAAATAACCCAGAAAATCATAGAACACAGAATTCTAGAGCTGGGAATCTTCTGGAAATCTTCTATATGCACTCAGTTTGCAGATGAGGGAATGCAGACCAGGGAGTGGGGTCACCTGCCCAAGTCCTAGAGACTCCCGGTGATGGCACCCCCAGAGATCCGTGTGCCGCGGGTATGCCGCCATAGAAATGGACTGAGCCTTTCTCTGCTAATGCTCTCCTGGGCACTGGGGAAACCCGTTAAAGCCCTTTTTAAAGAGGGTTTCATGATGGTGAGAACACTATACTGTGCCTAGACTCTCCCCATTCCACCATCTTCAGGGTAAGTAGAGGCTTGGAGCTACTTTATTCCTTGGAGTTAGGCTCTCCAAAGGCTGTCCCTACATGTTAGTGTCCCTAACATGTCCCAGTGCTGGCCCCCATGCTAGCTACGCTGTACCTGTCTGTCTCCCATTGTCCCTATGAGCCCCATTAAATCCAGCCAGAATCTGGAACACGAGTGGACAGCAATGCTTGTTGGATACCTGGCCCCCCAACCCAAGCCCTCGTATTGGCTCAGGGCTATGGTCCCACCAGATACCACTCCAGTGCAGACCCCAGCTTTACTCGGCTTCCTGGCCACCCATCCTCCCTCTGTTCCCACCCCTTTCCCTGACAAACTACCACCACCCTCTCTTCCTTTGTAGCCTTATCCCCTTCGGGTCAGCCACCTCGGACTTCCCTATGGCCAGGGCGCTGGGTGGCACCCCGTCCGCCAATTGTCATGGCCGGAAGGCTGTGTGCCTCAGCCCAGGGGGAAGAGAATTCTGAGGACCGGCTGACTGAGGCTAGCCACACAGCCCCAGGTTGGGATGCTGGGGTCCCTCCCAGGGCCAGGCCCCTGGAGACACATGGACTGACCAGGAGCCCACAACTGTCTCACCTCTACCTTTCAGCATAGAAGGGACAGTGGGGAAGATAGGCCTGGGGAGGAGGGCACTTTAGAGCCTCGCCCCCCTTCTTACCTGAAATTTACGGACTCTGTCTAAGGGGCCCCTGGGTCCCCATCCAGTCTGATTTCCATGCTAACTTGCTTTTGACATGCTCACTGGAGCCACAGTCTCCAGCCCGGATAGTGTGAGGTTGTCTTGGGACAGCTCTTCTCTCACAGACCATTCCAGAGAGGGGAAACTGAGGCACAGCACCAAGCACTCATTCTAGGCGGCACAACTGGATTTTCTCCAAATATTCACATGCCTCACTCCCTCGTTTCTGTCCCCTGTCTGCTGGAAGGCCACTGGCTCAGAGAGGGCTTCTGGGCTGCCTTGTATAACACACCCCACTGCCTTATTTTCCTCAAAGCACTAATTACCCGGTCCATATTCATTTCTTTCTTTGTGTGCCTCTTCCCTGGATAGACAAATTCCATAACGGCAAGTTCCTCTGTCCAGTGTTGCTACGACTCCTGAAATAGGACCTGGGATGTAGTAGATACTCAGTAACTGCTGAATGAATGAATGAGTGAGTGAGTGAGTGAGTGAGTCAGTGGCAGGGCTGGTTTAGAACCCAGAGTCTCGTCTGCCAGTTCCGTGCTGTCCACGTGCAAAGCTTTTCAAACCCAGTTCCAGAAGAAGAGAGGCCGGTGGCCAGCGGGGCTAGCCCTGCGCCTAGGAGGGATGGATGCCGGGCATGAAGGGGAGCAGGATGCGGGGAGGCAGGAGCGCTGTGGGATGTGCAGCAGCGCATGTGGGATGTGCAGAAGCTTCCGAGCTTCCCTCATCCAGAGGACCCTTCTGTTGAAGGTTAGGGCTGCTGGTGATTAGAACTTGATTTGGCTGCTCTTAGCCATTAAAATATAGTGGATGGACCAAGACAGATTCTCTCTCACACAGTGGATGTTTAGAGGGCAGGAGTGGTGGGTCTGCCATCTTGAGCATGCTGCCTTGTGGTCCAGGGTGGCTCCTGGGGCTTCAGCTATCAGGAAAAAAGAACAAGACGGCTGTGGCTTCTCTTTTGAAGGCACCTGCCAGAAACCACGCGCCACACTTCCAGTGATTTTGTTGAACAGAACTTGGTCCTGTGGCCACACCTAGCTGCAAGGGAGGCAGGGAAGCATACTTCCCTTGGGGAAGAGTAATTTTTACTTCAGGCGCCCATATAGCTAACCCAAAAGTCGGTGGTTCAGTTATGGACAAGTCACGGGGCTCCTGAGTGGCTCAGTGGGTTGGGCATACGACTCTTGGTTTTGGCTCTGTCATGATCTCTCAGGGTTGTGGGATCAAGGTTGTGGGATCTCTCAGGGTCGTGGGCTCCATGCTTGTCCCTCTCCTTCCCCTTCTTCTGTTGCTCCCCCCTCCCCCTGCTCATTTTCTCTCTCTGTCTCTCTAATAAATGAATAAAATCTTAAAAAAAATATTTTATTTACTATTTGAGAGAGCATGAGCTCCGGGGGAGGGGGAGAAGGAGAAGCAGACTCCCCACTGAACAGGGAGCCCGCTGTGGGGCTCGATCCTGGGACTCTGGGATCATGACCTGAGCCGAAGGCAGACACTTAACCGACTGAGCCACTCAGGTGCCCCTAATAAATAAATAAAGTCTTTAAAAAAATAAAGAAGTCACAAAGAATGGATAAATGTTGGAGTAGGTCACTGGCGAATACTGCCGTAGACCGGGTCCCTGCAAACCTTGGGTTTCTCTGCAGCTGCCTGCAGTCCTCATCTTGCCAATCCCAAGTGCTTCTGTGTGAGGGAAGCACAGGCGCTTGTCCTTCATGGCCTAAGGCTTTGCCCCTCTTAGGCCAAGCCAGTTGCAGCTTATCCCTCATTTTCTGTGGCTTTCGGAGTACTGGGTGGAGTTCCTTGTCACACACTAGGAAATCTGGCCGCCTCCCACTCAGGTGCCTTCGCCTGGAGCCTCACCAGGGAGCCGAGCTGCCTGGGGACCACCCATGAGCCGGGCTTCCCTGGGGTTGGCCCTGGGGGACCTGCTTCCCCTCACTGGCCTTAGAATGGGAAAGAAGTATTTCTATACCCGGCGCCTTCCCTTTCCAGCTCAGCAGAGGCAAGTCCAGGGCAGAGGGCGGAACCTACCATCTTCTAGACACTGAGAGCAGCAGCTGGAGGCCAGTGGCTTTCAGACCCGGTGGAGGGCCTCTGTGGAGCTGCCGTGGCCACCGTGAGGCTGGGGTACACCAGGAGGGGAAAGTAAGAGGAGGCCCGTTTGGGGGGGACTCTGCATCCCCCACCTTTGGGCAGCTCTTTTATCAGTTCTGTAGGGTAGATCTCCACAGAAGAATTTCTTTGAGAAAAATTCGGCCGTCGGTTGGCGTGAGGCCCCAGGCTTTGAAGTTAGAAGCCTGGATTTTAGTCTGAGCTCTGACACTCACCAGCCTTGTGGTTTCAGTCAGGCGTGCTCCCTGGCCTCTGTTTCCCTAGCTGTAAACTAGGCCTGCCGCCTTCCTCCACAAAGGAGGGGTAGGGACAGTTGCTTCGGCCGTGTGCCTGACACTTAGTAGGCGTCGGTACATTTTGGTTTTCCTTCTTTTATTGGCTTTGGCTCTCATCCCGGGTGAGGCTGATGAAGGGGACCCGGCCGGTGCCCCTTCCCCAGCTGCAGCACGTGCAGTGACCTCCCCGGGCCCAGCCTTTGCCCATCTAGTCTCTGGCCCGCGGCCAGGTCCCTGAGGATGAGCGTGTGTAGACCACGCCCTCAGATGGGGGTAGGCTCCCTAAGAAGGGGCTTCGGTCGGTGGCCCAGCGCCACCCGCGTTCCTGGCTCCCACCTGGTGCTTCTCGCTCCGCTTCTTGGGCGCACTGCCCTTCACTCGAGGTTGCAAGTTAAGGCTTTCTTTAAGCCACCAAGACCCTGATTGTGCCAGCCCCTGAGATTCTGCCCATCCCACGGTGCAATGGAGAGTCACGTCCTGCTGCTCTTTGTGTAGATCAGTATCCTCCAGCCGCGCCTGCTCCGCTGCCCCCGTGCTGCCCCTGTGCAGGCCACGGATCTGAGTATCACCCTCTGAAGAGCTTCCTTCCTTCTCCTCCACCCCTACCTGACTCCAGCGCCAGATTCCCGGCAGCACCATCTGGGCCAGGCAACAAAGCGTGATGGTGGTCCTCACAGCATCTCTGCACGTTTCCTTCTTCGGGGAGGTTGCGATCCAGCAGCAGATACAAACCAGGGAACCAAGTTTCTCATCCCAAAGATGACAAGTGGGAGGAGGATGGGAACTACTCACAGAACTGCATTTGGTTTTCAGCACAATAATCCCCAGGGGGGCATTGCTCTGTGCCTCAGTTTACCCATATGGTAAATCAGGGCTCACACCCCATTTTTTTGGTATGGCTTTGTTTCTTTACCTTTTTATTGGGGAGGGGGGGCCTCCATACTTGAGCTCAACCTGGGGCTGGAATTCATGTCCTTGAGGTGAAGACCTGAGCTGAGATCCATCCAGGTTGGATGCTTAACTGACTGAGCCACCCAGACACCTTTGTTTTTTACTCGGTAAAAACTCAGTAACTCGGTAAAGTGAGCTGTGTCTCAGAGTACGCCTAAAGAGAACACCAGTGGTCCTTAACATAGTAACAGTTAGGCTCTCAGTAATTGTTTGATAAATGAATAGGAAATTTTTCATGAATAAAAGAGAAACATGATCCAAATAGTTTGGGAAAGGCTGCCTACTCTTCCTCTTGGAAAATCAGTGCCTATTATGATCTTAAATGCTCCCAGATCTCGACGGCCCCTTACTGGTTCTGCTTAACTCGGCATTCCCCAGATGTACTTGAATCATGGAAACTTTACCTTTTCTCCTCAATTCTGGTGGGAAATGCAGACGTAAATAAAGGTGGAGGGACCCCCTGTCCTGTCTGCCCAGGACAGAGAGGGACCCAGGGGTGTGTGACTCTGCTAGAAGCCACACAGTCCTTCGTGAGGAGCTGGACCAGGCAACACGAGGTGCAGAGTGTTGCTGCGCACGATCTTCTTGGAATGGGAATGGAGCCTTACGGCATCCTCCTTCCTGAAGGGATTTGTAGGAAACCACATGGAAGCTTGTGGCCAGAGTCAAGGCTGCTGGTAGCAGCGTCTGCGTAAGAACAGGTTCCATTGTTGACATGGGGGGCTGACAGCATCGTGATTTCGGTTGTAAATTCCGTCTGAGGTTGTCATCCTGTCCCTGGGGGCTTGGAGAAGGGGCTTCTAGAGGATGTCCCGTCAGCCCGCACCCCTGCAGTGGCTCACCGGAGGCAGTGGTGCTTGGGGCTTTGTCCTCAGCCCTGGTTACTCTAGATCTCATCAGGCTGTCGTTTTTCTGGGAGTCAGGGAGCCGAAGGGTGGAAAGAGGGGATGCATCTTGTCTGATGGAGACCCCAGCTTGCCTGTGCTTTCCAAACTGCTGCGAGCACATAGGGCACCCCAACACGGGCGGGTAGGGGAGTGCGCCATCCCCTTGCTCACGCAGATGTAGCCCCGCGCCCAAGGCCTAGGGGGCGCTGCTGAGTAGCGTGTGGCTGGGTCTCAGCCTGCCCCCAAGCATGCACTCAGCAGCCCTGTGCTGTCAGCCTGGCCCCCAGCACGCCCTTTCTCCCGGACAGGAAGGAGGGGGCCCCACTGCTCAGCCGCCACGGAGGGCCAAGGCTCTAGAGAGCGCCTGCTGTCTACAGCTGGCTCCCGGGAAGAGGCAGGGTGGGAGCCTGTCCACCGGCTCTCATTCTCCCCTCAGCATCCCGGGGAGGTTGCACTTGGCTGGAAAAACACTTTGGCTTTACTCCCAGGGCCCGGGGAGAATCTGAAAGTCTGGTCCTGACCGCACACTATCTCTGAGCTCTGTGGGTACCCTGGGGCAGTCACATCAGCACACCAGCTACGGTGGCCCCTGGGGCCTCCTGTGAATGAAGCTGTGGTCTACGTAGGTACTTACGTGTGTGTCTGTGTGTGGGGGTGACAGTGGGCAGAGAGCAGATACCCAGGAGGGTCCTGTGTTGGGTGGTGAATGAGGAGAAGGCAAAATAAGAAAATGGGTTTGCAAGAGGAAGGGGCTCCATCCACCCGGGGCCAGGAGTCCTCCCAGTGGGCCTCAGTTTTCTCATCTGTGGATGAGGGCCTGGCCCAGGAGATCTTGAGGACCCTCCTGTTTAGTATTTCAGGTGATCTGAAAGACCTGACTTGCCTGATGATTTTGGTCCCAGAACTGGGAACATGATGGCCCTGGGTGCACGTGTGTGGATGTATCTAGGAGGGCCTGGGGGAAGGGGTGCCTTGACTGGGCACCAGGGCTGCTCTCGGGGTCCTGCTGGCCTAGGCCCTCCTCCCTCCATCTCAGTATGGGTCAGCTGCCTCCAACCCTCTCCAGGGACAGAAGGGGAAGCAGGGGCTGGAACCAGGAGCATATGTACCCCACAGGATGGAGAGCCTGCTTTAGGAGCTGGACCGCAACATTCTAGAACCCAAGGAAGGTGGGACCCAGTGCCCAGAACTCTTGACCATCTACCTGTTTCTCCTTCGTTGGGGTGGGATAGAGTGATGTCTCCGGTCCCTTTAGTTCTGCTGTCATGAGCCAGGGGTGTGCAGGGCCGTGAAGTCCGTGTGGCTTCGAGAGCGGGGGATATGCTCAGCCACTGGTCATGCAGGGCTGTGGATGCAGCCACACGTTGGCCCTCACTGCTCACTGCCTCTCTGGCCCCTGCGTTCCCAGCTGCTTCCTCAGCTGAGGGGCGGACATCAGCTCCTTTTCTGGCGGCGTCTTCAGCATGAGATATCCTCACTGGAAAAGCAAAGACCAGGCTGTCAGGGAAGATGAGAAAGGCAGCAGTCTCTAGGGCTAGTGTCTCTGAAGTCCTATGGCCTTGGGTTAGGCCACAATTCAGGGGACTGTACCCATTTTCCAGATGGGACATCCGAGGTGGGAGGGTGATGGTGAATTACCCAGTCTTGAGCTAAATCTGGGAGTCTTGAGTTCCAACTAGCCTCTTTTGGGTTTTTTGTTTGTTTGTTTCTTGGGTTATTTTTACTTTTTTTTGAGAGCGAGTAAGTGTGTGTGTGTGGGAGGGGCAGAGAGGGATAGAGAATCTTTTTTTTTTTTTTTTAAGATTTATTTATTTATTTGACAGATCACAAGTAGGCAGAGAGGCAGGCAGAGAGAGAGGCCGAAGCCGACTCCCCCCTGAGCAGAGAGCCCGATGCGGGCCTCGATCCCCGGACCCTGGGACCATGACCTGGGTGGAAGGCAGAGAGGTTCAACCCACTGAGCCACCTAGGCGCCCAGCGATAGAGAATCTTAAGCAGGCTCCATACCCAGCGCAGAGCCCAAAGTGGGGCTTGATCTCCCAACCCTGAGCTGAAATCAAGAGTTGGATGCTTAACTGACTGAGGTGCCCCAGCCCCTTCCCTTTTAGGTCTATCTTAGTGCTCTGGGCCCAGGAGTGGCCACATAAACTTGACCTAGCCCTCCCCTCTGTACCCACCTTGCATGGTAGCAGGACGGGTAACACAATAGAGTGGAGAAGGAAAGGGGGGGGTGGGAACACGTGAGGTCACGGGATGGGGGATGGTGCCTCCCCTGCCTCCACCCCTTTCAGAGCCCCAGGTCTGACCTTGGTTTCAATCTTGTGTGACCTAAACAAACCTGACCCCCTTTCCTGACCTGAAAAAGCTTCAGAGGGAAACATTCCATTTTGCTTAAAGTTTCTTCTGAACAGAAGAGCTCTGAAATGTGTGTGTGTGTGTGTGTGTGTGTGTGTCTTGGCACACCCCCACCTTCTGTGCCCCCTCTGATGTCATCAAGCCTCCTCGACTACTTTTCAAGGATGAATTTTCAGCTGTTTGGACACCTGGCTCCAACCAGGCCGGCTCTGGGACTCTTGGTTCACTCACTTCCCTAGGCGGAGCCCATAGGAAACCACGCTTCCTTGCCGAGCTCTAACATCTCAGACACAGGGACAACTTGGCTTTGCTTGAAAGGAACGCGGCTTTTAACTTTCCCCACACTGCAGGCCTCGGTGGTGGGGGTACCGAGAGAGCTAGCCCTCAATTGTTCATGAGGTTTGTTTGTTTCTTTTGCAGGAACACCCCCTGCCAGACCCCCTAGTCCCCACAGGCTAGCGGCCCTTCTCTGTCCTTAACCACCAAAGAGGTGTAGATTTTGAGCTTGACCACAGAGTCGTCATGCTTCTTTCCCTACTTCTTAGGGCCAAGCAGGGGGTCTTGGGTGATGGAGTTTGGGCTTTATTTTTAACTTGCTTTGCAGAGTAAGTGGGGTTTCCAGTGAGAGGAGGGACATGTCCTAACACGGATCATTCTGCAGCGAGAAGGATGCAGGTGTTATTCCTGGAAGGGGAGAGTTCTCTCCAGGGCAGGGAAAAAAAGTAGTTTGGAAATTTGGAAGTTCTGCTTGCTGCTGTAACCTTCAGCTTCCAGCAGGCGGAAGCCGGTCATTCCCGGGGAAATTCACAGGCCCTGTCGGACAGAACTTTCTCATTCCACTCCCAGAGGCAACTGTCCCACCTTCTATGCGGGACTTCCCTCTGGCTTCTGGCCCTTGTTTGTTTCCAGCCCGGAGCAGAGAGACCAGGCCCTGGTGGAGGTTTCCAAGGGCAGTGGAGAAATCTGTACACATCTGGTTATTTTCATGGTTTCGGGACGGGGAAGGTGGCGTGGGAATGACAACGCGGCTCCCTCGGAAAAATATTTACAAGGTTGTTTTTGAACTGACCACGAAGGGAAGAGTTGGGTGCCAAGTGTGCGCATGCTTCGGCGGGAAGTCTGTGTGTGCCCCGGGCGTTTAGAGAACGGTAGGTGTCCCCGGGGAAGCGGTGGGGTCCGTTGCGAAGTTGTGCAGGCATGTGGGTGCCCTATACAGTGTTTTGTTGTTGTCATTGGGCCCTCACCTCCATGGACAGCCCCAACTGATTCTGTTCCTTGTTCCTACTCCTCCACCCCAGTCCCAGCCCATCCCACCTGCTCTGCAAGGAGCCCAGCGATGGGACTGCCACAGAGGGTGTGGGAGACACCAATGGACTCACCCCACAGCTCTCAGTTCAGTGTCTGGCCCATATGATAAGGCCTCCGTTAAGTGCTAGATAAAAACTCGAGTGATGTGATAAGCTGGTTTTGATGGGTGGGTTTGCAGAACATGCCACCGGGTGCGGAGAGAGGAAGCACGCACTTGTGGCCCATGGTCTCAGGCTGGACGTGAGCCCAGTGGGACCGTAGCGCTCTACCCTGCTTTCCCGTGCGACCCTGGCGCTGACGTTTGCCTCTCCGGCACACGGTAGGGGCCGGCAAGGTTGTCAGCCTGGCTTCTCATCCGACCAGACCCGGCTCTCTGCAGACTTGGAGTATTTTGACATTTCCCCCCAAAGCATATACATTTTTGAGTGTTCCTTTTGTTCCCAGGTAACTCCTCTCTCCCTGGAGTGACAAGGAGACCGAGGCCCCAGAGCTCAGTCTTCCTGTTGTGGGGGCTTCATGGGCCTCACACATAGGGTCCCTGAAGCCAATACTAAAGACAGGCCAAAGGGCACTCTGTCTCCTCCCCGGGATGCTGTCCTGTTGTCCTGGCCTTTGCGCGGGAGCCCTTCCTGGCTCTGGCAGGCGAGGTGAGCTCGGCTGGCTGGGGCTCACCCCTGCCTGCTCGCAGGCCTGTTGGTCGGTAGCTCCTGGGCACGCTGCCGGCTCACACAGACCAGGATTCACATGATCTGCAGCGGCCAGAGGGATTAGGAGGTCCTGGGAAAGGTATTGTTTTAAGGAGGCTGGACTGTCTTTCCAGCTCAGGAAGAGCCCCGGCCTCTTTCCTGGCCTGGCTGGCTGCCCTCGCATGAAGCCTGAAGCACTTGCCCCAGACCTCCAGGTGTCAGCATGTGAGTGCTCCTCTCATCAGGAACAGCCATGACAGGTGGCTCAGAGGCCCGCAGCAGGCCCAGGACAGGGACCTCTGCATGGGCAGGGAGAGGAACCAGGGTCGGGGTGCGGGGGCCGTGGGGGCTTGGGCAGAGGTGGGGCTGCAGTCTTGGCAGCACAGTTGACTGAATTCCAAGCTCTTTACCTCTCTGCCTTCAGCTGCAGAATGAGAATAATGAGTAATCCAAAGAATGTTTGTAAAAGCTTCCTGCTGAGGAGCTCAGTCCTGTACAGGGTGGGGGTGGGGTTCCACCTTCTGACCCCCACCTGGAGAGCTTCTGATGAGGGTGGGGTACGGATGTGCCATCATTAGGAGGGACGACAGAGGTCACTGGGGCCACCCCTCTGTGAATGGTGTGCAAACTCTGGCCTCCTGTGGCTGGTCCCCTAGGGAAAGAGAGAGCAGCGTTGCTCTAGATGGGAGTGACAACTCGCCAACCGGGGCGTGGGTCTGGGACGCCCAAGCAGAAGGGAGATTCCCTCTGGATGCGGCATCTGAAGGGGGAATAGGGAAGCTCAGGCCCCGGGGCCTAGGGCTAGCCCTGCTGGCTCCTCTCTCTCCCCACACTCCACAAGACTCATGACAATGGCCCTGACCAATACGGCCCAGCCCCTGCACACCGCTGTGTGCAAAGGCATGGACTGCACTGAGCTTGTGCGGATTGGCCCTGTGCCGTGAGTCCCCTGCGTGCCCACCAGCAGTAGAGGGGGTAAGCCCATCCGATGTCCGTGCGCCAGAACAGTCCACGGCTTCATGCCACGAGAAGGATGAGTCGTGCAAATAGAATGCCCAGGGAGAGAAGCCAGGCGCAAGCATCAGTCAGTGGTGTGCGATGCCATTGATAGACACACCACTAGCCCGGGATATTTACATCAGAAGAGAACTTACCCTTGGGGATGGAGAGTGGCTGGAAGGGAGCAGCGGGCTCCCAGGATCAGGCGTCCTGTTGGGTGCGGTGATCCGGGGCCGGGGGTGTGTCATCTGTTGATTCCCGGGATGTGTGCGGTTCAAATTTGAACGTGTGTAATTCCTCACGGAAACGCTGTCAAGGTAAAGGAGGAGGGGCCGTTCTCGGCGGGTCTCTGACTCCCCTCAGCAGCCCAAACCCCAGACAATTCAAGGGGCGGCCCGGGGAGAGAGGCTCTGGGGACCCGGAGCAACCAGCCCCGAGGAGAAGCGGAAGGGAAGGGAGGTGGGCGCCCTGACCTGCGCGTCTGCAGGCTGTCTTCTGCCCTGGCCATCCCTGCGGGGGTCCGAGGGGGCCCAGCACGGGGTGGCCCCGGGCGTAGGAACACGGCCAGCACCTGCTGTGGACGGGTGCTGTGCGGGCTCCAGATGCAAGGGGCCCCTGCCAGGACGGGGCTGTCTCCGATTTTTCTGTTTTGTTCTTTGAGTAGGCAGCAATTCAGGTGTTTCTGCTGGTGGCACGAGTTGCAACTTCTTTTTGCCAGTTTGCCATCACAGGTTTGGTTTCTGCTAGTGTGCTGGTGCAGGCGGCTCTCCTTGGGTCCTTCGGGGAGATCACAGCCTCCTGTCCACGGCGGGCTGCAGACCTGGGCACCCTGCCCCAGACACCAGGGGTCCACAGACCGCAGCTCCACTGCGGCTTGTGTAAATACAGATGTCCTGGGACCCGGCCACACCCGGGCACTCACGGACCCACCGCCGTGCGTGCTTTTCCGGCTACGGTGAAGCGTAGTGGCCGTTGAGGGAAAGCCTGCTAATGACCCCGTTATATGTTACTGTGGCACGATGGCACTGTTCTTTTTTTTTTAAATTATTATCTTTTTAAAGATTTTATTTATTTATTTGACAGAGAGAGAGGGGGAGAGAGGGAACACGAGCAGGGGGAGGGGGAGAGGGAGAAGGAGAAGCAGACTCCCGCAGAGCAGTGAGCCTGATGTGGGGCTCCATCACAGGACCCTGGGCTCATGATCCGAGCCAAAGGTAGATGCCCAAGGACTGAGCCACCCAGGCCGTCACCCACAGTGTCCTTATTCTGCAAATGGAAAGCAAGGCCCAAGAAATTCAAGTGGCTTGGCCTAGTCATCACCCAAGGCTCGGAAGACCCTGCTGGTCTTCCTCTGCACCACAGCAGGCCCTGGGAAGAAAGCTGGTCCTCGGTCTGACCGTGCGCCAAGCCCCCGACCCCTTGGACTCTGTGGTGTTGAACGGGTTACCTCTTCTGACCCTGGTTGATTCGCAGAAACTGCTAGAGTTTTCCAGCATTAGGTGTTGATAACACGTGAAAGCCCCCCCCCCCGGGCCTCAGTGGGTGGTCGGTACATTTCCGTGTGTGAGTCCCCCACCATCTTCCAGGGCAGAGCCCCAACCAGACTCTCTCCATCTTCGCCCACACCCCTCATGGGGCGTGGATGGGGAGGGAGGCAGAAGGGATGTAGTTTGGGTTCACTGAGGAGGAAGTGCAGGCCTGGGAGAGATGGGCACACCTGGCGTCTCCCTGCTGATTCCGTGCCTGCTGGTGCCAGAGCCCAGCTGGCCTGAAGGGAAGAGGCTTGGGCTGCCCGGCCTTACCCTGTGAGAGAGACTACGGCCCGGGTTTGCTGTCAGGGCAGAACTGGAGGCTGCCAGCAGGAAAGCCCCTTCCTCCCTCCCCGCCCTGCTCCTGCTCTCCCCCAGGCTTATCTGAGGAGGTGAGGAAACACCTCCCAAAGCTGGGCCCCTCCTGGGCCCCAGGCTCTTCTTTCTTCCACAGGAAGATTCCAGTTACCTTTCCCCTTGTCCGTAGCCACCAGGATGGTGTCCCCTGCGGGCCCACGCTGCTCTGGGAAGCCTAGGAGGAGACCCAGTAGGTCTGAGGACGCCTTGTGTCTTCCTCCCCTGTGTGGAAGCCTTAGAAGGGCAAGCATCCCCAGAGGCTAACGGCGTGGCTCTGTAACAGGGAGTCGGGGTGTGGGCACGACCCCAGGGTCCCTTAACAGTATAATCATTGCTGAGCACTTTCCATGTGCACTCACTACCCTGAGTACTTAAAGAGATTTAGTTACTATTATTTCGCTCCTCTTCACTTTGGACAGATGAGGAACAGAGTGAGACACTTGCCTGGCGCACAACCAGCGTGCGGGGGGTGGGTGGGGGTGGGGGGGTGGGGGGGCAGGGAGGGGACCGGGATCCAGATGGCCGGGCCCCTGAGTGCGTGCCCTCAGGCACCAGCCCGTACTGCTTACTGCTCGCATGGCCGGGAGGGGAGAGGGGTCATAGTGGGACTGGGCCGGGCTGTGTGTAGGCGGGAGCTGGCTACCCTCTGGCTCTGGGCTGCACTCCTGGTGTAGGGGAGGGGAAAGAAGGGAGATCTGCTGGCTTGGGGCAGAAGAGGTGGGATGGGGTCCTCTGGCCATGGTGCCTCCCCCTGCAGGGAGGAGTATAACCACATGAAGCCCGCCTTTCTCCTTTGCTGCGAGACCTCCACGCTGGACAGTGGCAGCCTCTCCTGCCCAGGGAAACAGCCAGACGGGGCCCCACCCTGAGCGCGAGTGTCGGGACAGGCCAGCTGAAACAAGCTGATAAGGGCAGAACTATTCTAGATTTGAAGAATGCCCGGAATTATCTCCCCTGAGGGGGCAGCCCTGGGCCCCTCTGGGGGAGCCAGTGCTGAGGGGCCAGGCCTGATAACAACCCCTTGGGATGCCGTCCTGCCGTCAAGAGGCACCAAGAAGACAGGCTCTAGCAGGGCCCACACAACCGTGGGGACCCGGGGGAGGGGCAGGGAGGGTGGACCAGGACCTGTGGTGCAGGTCGGCCTGACCACCCAGCCCCAGTGGGCCGGTGAGGGCACGCGGGACCCTGCCCTTCCCCAGAGAGCGGGAGTAGCCCTTCCTGCCATTTCTGTTCTCCTTCTTAACTTCGCCCCCAGCCCCTCCTCGTCCTACTGTGGGCCGCCACAACAAAGTACCACAGCCCAGGGGACCTCGGCAACAGACATTTCTTCCTCACAGTCCTGGAGGCTGGGAAGTCTGAGATCTGCAGGGTCGGGTTGTGTTACCATACAACCTGGCTCCTAGATGGCCACGTTCTGTGTCCTCACGTGGCAAAGAGAGGCGAAGCACTGGTCTTTTCCTCATGACCTCAGCTAATCCTAATTGCCTCCCAAAGGCCCCCCCAGCCCAGTGCCATCCCATGGGGGGAGGTAGGGCTTCAACCAATGACTTTGGTGGGGGGACACAGCCAGTCAGCCCGGAGCACCCCTCATGCTAGGGAAGTTGACCAGATGCATTTTGGGCCCAAGGAGCGGGCGGTTTGGAGGGGTATAGAGAACAGCCCCAGAGGTCACTCCCCCACTCCCCCTCCCCGCCAAAAAAAAAAAAAAAAAAGGACACTTGAAATCCTCAAACCTGTGCTTATCGCCTTATTTGGATAAAGGGTCTCTGCTATCATTAAGTTTGGCATCTTGAGGTGAGTTGACCCAGGTGGACCCTAGGTCCAACAGCAGATTTCCTTACAGGAGACCCAGAGAAGAGGCAGGGATTGGCCCAGGAATGCCCTTAGCCCCTAGCGGCTCAAGGGACAGGGAAGGGTCCCCCTTGGAGCCTGCAGAGGGAGTGCAGGCCTGCCATACCTTAAGCCACCCAGTTTTCGGGGATTTGCTACGGATTTGCTAGGGCAGCCAGAGGAAACTAATCCAGAACCTGAGGCACAGAAGAGAGGGTCAGGCTTCCCCAGCGCCCACTGCAGGCCTGGGAAGAAGGCTGAAGCTGGTTGGTCGGGGTGAGAGGAGTCAGCCTCTCTGCTGAAGGCAGTGCGCACCCAGCTAAGTAGGAGGCAGGGAGAAGTAGCAGGGCCGGATGACAGGATAGAGTGAGGAAGGGGCCTTGTGAAGACCCGCATGGAATGACAGGTGCCCGGGAGCACAGAGGTGGGGACATCCTGGGGGCGCACCAAGGAGAGCAAGGGAGTGAATGTGGTATAGAGAGAGAGAGGGTGTCTGAGTTTGGGGCCTGTATGCCCCCAAAGCTCCCCATTTGTCCCACATCGCCCTGGCAGTAAGCGGGCCAATGCAGCCTGGGCAGCGGCATCTGGGGTCCGAGAGAAGTGGGCTCTAGCAGGCTGGCGGGGGCTCAGACTTCAGCCAGGCTGCCCCTGCGGTAGCATCAGGCTCCTGGGAGGGGAGAGGCTCAGGACAGGTGGCACAGACAGGGAACATGAGTTTTGAGGTCGGTCTGTTCTTAGAAAAGGACGCCCAGAGCAAGGCCTCCGAAGTGGCTGGTTAGGGTGGCTCTGCCGTCCCACCAAAGGCGGACTTACCTAGGTTGTGCTTTAGGTCTACCTGAGAAATCCTGTCCTTTTAACAGACGTGCTTCGTGGGGGCCGAGGCCGTGGGGGGTCCGAGGCAGAGCCGGGACCAGAGAGCTCAGATCTCTGGATTCTAGGTCCTCCTCCTTTCCTTTATCCCACCCATCCGGGAAGACACCAGCTTATCCCACCTGGTTTCTGCCATTTTACTCCCTGTCCCTCACCCCCCAGCTTTTTGGTGTTATTTCCCTGGAGATAGGTATAATTGGGGGTGATGAGCCGGTGGTAACAAAGGAAGGAGGGGTGGACACTGGTGTCCAGGCCTGGCCCTCCCTCCCGGCTCCCTGCCTTCCTGCCCTCCCACCACACGCCCTCTTCCTGGGGCATTCTTTCCAGTTTCCTTTCCTGCTATTAATAGCCTCGAGTCATCCCAGGTCTGTCAGTAGCCAGGAATGGGAGGAAGCAGGCCCTCACCAAAGGCTGAGAGCAGTGTTCTCCTCTCCCCAGGGGAGGAGACAGGCCTGGCCTCTCCTCCCCGCGGCCCCAGTGGGGCGGGGGGTTGGGGCAAGGAATAGCGTCTTGCTGGCACAGCACCCAGCACCCGCTCGTTTTCTTTCAAGACCCGATTCAGGATCCCTCCGGTTGCTGTTACCTCTGACCTCTTCGGCAGCCCCCCCCCCCGCACTTTCACTCCTTCCTCTCCTCCATTCCGGGTGACCTCAGCACCCACTTGTACGAACAGTGAGATACCCTGGCCTCCCATTTTCGAGACTTTTTCCCATCCGCACTTCGCTGGGTCATTCCTGTTCCACACCCTGACCGTGACCACGGCCCCCAAAACTGCACCACCTCTGAAACCTTTGAAAAGCATTGCATTCTTGATCACTGTCTCTCCACCTTCCAGGCCCTTTGTTCAGGTGCCCAGGACCTAATGCTTGAACCCAAGACAGCACCCCTCTCCCTCCTCCTGGCCGTCGGCCCCCGTCTGACCTTGCCCTCCTGTCCTTCCCTCCCCACCACGGTAACCCTGACCCCCCCAGATATCCGGTTCCTTGCACCCTGTCCCGCCGGTGTACTTGCCTAGCAAACCCCGCTCCCCGATGGACTCTGCCTCCACTTTCTCCCTTCCGTGCGCGAGCAGAGCACTGCTGCGGAGAAAGCACACACTGGCTGCTTGGATGAATTTTCACATCGTGATTCCAAGCCCCTGTTTGGCACCAAAACTACTTGGCATTCATCCTTTCTTTCTCTAGTACTGTTGGTTCCACAGTGCAGTCCTCTGACCACCAGCAGCAGAACCATCCGGGAACTTGTTAGACATGTAAATTCTTTTTTTTTTTTTTTAAAGATTTTATTCATTTATTTGAGAGCGTGATCGGGTGAGAGAACGAGTGAGAGAGAGCACGAGCCGAGTGGTGGGGGAGGAGCAGAGGCAGAGGCAGAAGCAGGCTCCCCGCTGAGCAGGGTACCGGCCAGGGGTCATCCCAGGACCCTGGGATCATGACCTGAGCCGAAGAAAGAGGCTTAACCCACTGAGCCACCCAGGCGCCCCTAAATTCTCATGCTGTGTCCCAGGTCTGCTGAATCAGAAACTCTGGGGCTGGGATTAGCTCTCGGGGTTTTAACAAGCCCTCTAGGTGATTCTGATGGTCACTAAAGTTCGAGAACCATTTTCAAGTAGGCTCACTATTCCCCTTTCCAAAATGAGAATTTGGTACTTTTCCCTTGCACATGACTTCATCTGTAATCTTCCTGCTACCAGAATGACAAATGCACTTACATCCCTACCCATCTTCTTCCCATTTCAAAGAGAGACTCAGAGCCCTGCTGCACCTCCCTCTCGCCCTCTAGCAGTAGCCGTTGTCCTACATGAGTATTAAATTGTGGAGTATTAATATTTTCTCTGTTTCTAACTCTAAAAGTATATTGTTTCACTGCCCATTTTTGAGCCCCATTAAAATATCATATAGGGACGCCTGGGTGGCTCAGTCGGTTAGGCGTCTGCCTTCTGCTCAGGTCATGATCCCAGGGTCCTGGGATGGAGCCTGGAGTTGGGCTCCCTGCTCGGCGGGGAGCCTGCTTCTCTCTATCTCCTTCTGCCTGCCGCTCCCCCTGCTTGTACTCTCTCTCTGTCAAATACATAAGTAAATAAAATCTTTCAAAACTATTATATAAATCATATTAAGTATTCTTGCTCTTTTCGTTAGTATATATGTATATATATATATTTTTTAAAGATTTTATTTATTTATTTGACAGAGAGAGACAGCGAGAGAGGGAACACAAGCAGGGGGAGTGGGAGAGGGAGAAGCAGGCTTCCTGCCGATCAGGGAACCCAACGCGAGCCTCGATCCCAGGACCCCGGGATCAGGACCTAAGCCAAAGACAGACGCTTCACTGACTGAGCCACCCAGGTGCTCCAAGAAATATATTTTAGATATGAATCTTTTATGATTATATATGTTGCAATTATCTTCTGATTCTTTTTCATTTTCCTTTTGGTTTCCTTTTTAAAACCTTTAAAAGCTTTTTAAGTAATTTTAGATTTGCCAAAAAGCGGTAAGGGTGACGCCGAGTTTCCTACACCGTTCCTTCAGCGCCACCTGCTACTACCACCCTCCACAGCCGCCGCACGTGTACCGCACGGACAGGCACGGATACAGTAGTGTTGACTGCGCTACAGACTTATTCCTGTTTTCCCATGATTTCCCCTCGATGGTCTTTTTTGTTCCAGAATACATCGCCTTCCGTCAGCCTGTCTCACTCGTCTCTTCAGTCAGTGGCAGTCAGTCTGTCTTTCCCTCTTGTCTGTAATCTTGCTGGTCCGAAGAGTACTAGCCAGATGTTTGTAGAATGGCCCTTCGATGTAGGTGTGTCTGCTGGTGTTTTGTTTTCCATGATTAGACTGGGGGTTTGTGTTGTTCATTTTCCTTGGAAGTAGAGTTGTCGTACAACTCTGTGTTGGTTTTAGGTGGACAACACAGTGATTCAAGAACGATGGACATTAGGAAATGTCTATTAGGTCCTAGGTCTTTTGGACTTGGCCCACTTCTTTTTTTAAGCCATTTTAAGCATCTCTGGCATTACATGATGTTCCAGGCTTATCTTGTGCTTTCCCTTCCTCAGTGCTAGAATCCAGCCATTTCTCCAAGGAGAATGGTTTTTGGAGAATGGTTGGGGATCCTTTTTTTTTTTTTTTTTAAAGATCTTATTTATTTGACAGAGATCACAAGTAGGCAGAGAGAGAGAGGAAGGGAAGCAGGCTCCCCACTGAGCAAAGAGCCCGATGCGGGGCTCGATCCCAGGACCCTGAGATCATGACCTGAGCCGAAGGCAGAGGCTTTAACCTGAGCCACCCAGGCGCCCCTGGTTGGGGATTGTTGATACCACTGGTGTGTCGCTGCTTCTGGACCCTCTCAGTGGAGAGCCTAAGAAAGAAATGTTTGTGTACTCACTCATGTGTGTACACATCTATCTGTGTGTTTCTTTATCTGTCTGTATGGATGTGTTAACATAGGCGTTCATCCTGACATCTGTCATCAGAGAGCTCATGTAGCTTCCTCCCCACCTGCTCTTGCTTATTTGCAACTTCTTTCTGTGATAGTGAGAAATCTGGCTTACGTTATTCATCATTTATTTTCTTATTTACCAACCTTGGCATACCTATAAAGTAGATTTATTTTATTTTTATTTTATTTATTTGTCAGAGAGAGAGAGTACGCACAACCAGGGAGAGAGGCAGGCAGAGGGAGAAGCAGGCTCCCCGCTGAGCAAGGAGCCCAAAGCGGGACTCGATCCCAGGACCCTGGGACCAGGACCTGAGCTGAAGGCAGACGCTTCATCAATTGAGCCACCCAGTCTTCCCCCTAAAGTAGACGTTTAACTGACAACCCATACTCTTCTGAGGAAGAGATTTACCCCGTTGAGAGCACTGTTTATTCTTTTTGTTTTTAGCTTTACAGTACCCAGTCAATAAAGTATTTTTCAGTTACTTTGGTCAACTGTGTTCCCCCATCCCTCCAGTGAGGCTACATTATACATTTGCAACAGAGTTAAATTTATTTTCATAGTCTTCATTACATCCTAGGATTTCCCGAATATCTCCGCTTTTTGGTTTTTTTTTCTTCTGAACTTGTGCTAAGTAAAGTTATTTCTTTGGGGTATTTAGTTCTATGGGTTTCAGCAGATATAGTCTTGTGCCCATCACTGCAGTACTATATAGAATAGTTCTGGGGACGCCTGGCTGGCTCAGTAAGAGAAACACGCGACTTTTGATTTCAAGGTTGTAAGTTCGAGCCTCACATTGGGTGTAGAGATACTTAAAACAAAACCCCAAAAAAACCCAGTTCCATTGTCCTAAGTCACTTCTCCTTTCCCTCAACTACTGACCTCTTTTCTATTCCTACAGTTTTGCCTTTTCCATAATGACATATAAATGGCCTCAGACACTTGTAGTCTTGTGTCTTCTTTCACTTAACATTTTATCTTTTGGATTCCTCCCTGCAATGTGAGTCAGTCCATTCCTTTTTATTGCTAAGTAGTCATTGTATGAATGTATGACAGTTTGTTTTATCCATTCCTTTGCTGAAGGATATCTTGGTTGTTTCCAGCCGATGATGGATAAAGCTGTGTTGACCATTTGCAGCTAGGTTTTTGAGTGACCACAAGTTTCCAGTTCTTTGGGGTAAATACTGAGAATACACTTGCCGAGTCCTACCATGATTGTATGCCCAACTAAAAGAAACTGCTACACTGTTTTCCAAAGTGGTGGTCCTGTTTTGGACTCTTACTAGCAATGTGTAAGAGTTCTTGTTTAACATGTGACCTTGTCAGACTGTTTTTAGCCATGTAATAGGCGTGTAATGGGACGCCTGGGTGGCTCAGTGGGTTGAGCCGCTGCCTTCAGCTCAGGTCATGATCCCAGGGTCCTGGGATTGAGTCCCACATTGGGCTCTCTGCTCAGCAGGGAGCCTGCTTCTCCCCCCTTCCCCTGCCTACCTCTCTGCCTACTTGTGATCTCTGTCTGTCAAATAAATAAATAAAATCTTTAAAAAAAAATAGGCGTGTCATGACATTGCAGGGTAGTTCTAATTTGCATTTGCCTAATGACATTGAACATCTTTTTATATACTTATTTGCGGCCTGTATATCGTCTTTGGTAACTTCTTCTCAATCTTTTGCATGTTAAAAAAATTGAGTCATCTTTTTATTGTTGAGTTTAAGTTATTTAAGGGGTGTCCCCCCCCTTTACTGAACTGGCTAGGGCTTCTAGTACGATGTTCAATAGGAGTGGTGACAGGGACGTCCTTGTCTTATTCCCAAATTTAAGGGTGAAGCATCAATCTCTCCACTGGCTTAATTTGCAGATATCACTTACTAGGTTAAGAGAATTCCCTTTTGTTCCCAGTTTGCTCAGATTCTTAAAAAAATCATAAATGAATGATTAATTTTGTCGAGTGATTTTTCTGCACATATTGAGATGATCATATGGTTTTTCCTTTTGTTGTTAATATGGTGGATTAGATTGATTGCTTTTCAAGTCCGTGAGATGAACCTTGCTTGATCATGATGTATTATCCTTTTAATATATTGCTGGGTTTGGTTAGTCATTAGGGAAATACAAATTAAAACCACAACTGGATACCCCTTCCTGCCCAGTAGAATGTCTGCAGTGGGACAGAGAGATGATAACAGGAGAAATTGGAAGTCTCATGCACTGCTCGTGGGTAAGTGGGCATGAAATACAGTGCAGTCACTTTTGAAAACAGTTTGGCAGTTCCTCAATGCTAAATACGGAGTTACTGTATGATCTGGGAATTCCACTCCTGAGTATATATCCAAGAGAAATGAAAACATGTCTACACAGAAACTTGTACACAAATGGTCGTAGTAGCATTATTCAAATGACCGCAAGGTGAAGGACCCAAATGTTCATCGATTGATAAGTAGACAAACAAAATGTGGTATGTCCATCCATGGAGTATCGCTTAGCAATAAAAAGAAATACAGGACGGACACCTGCTTGAACCTGCGGGAAGCTGCAGTGGAAAAAGCCAGTCACGAGAGACTCTGCACTGTATGATTCCATTTCTGGGAAATGTCCAGAACAGGCAAGTTCAGAGACAAAGGCTAGATGGGTGTGTGCCCAGCACATGGCTTTTCTTCTGCTGCGTCTTCCGTGTGAGGGTTTGTGTTAATTCAGTGAGGAGTTGGGCTTCATTTTAAACTTGTTGCGCCACAGGCTGCAAATCCCCCAGTAATACCTCTGTCTGTTTCCCTGTTTGGCTATAAGTCTTCCTTCTTTGCTGCTGGGAATAGTCTGTCTTTCACAATTCCTTCCAGCTGTATTCATTTTTTTTTTTTTTAAGATTTTATTTATTTGAGAGAGAGAGAGAGCAAGGGAGAAGAGCTGGGGGAGAGGGAGAGGGAGAGGCAGGCTCCCTGCTGAGCGGGGAGCCCAACGCCAGGCTCAATCCCAGGACTCTGGGATCATGACCTGAGCCCAAAGGCAGATGCTTAACCTACTGAGCCACCCAGGCGTCCCTATTCAACTTATATTTATGTCACACTTGCTATCGCTAGCACTTCGGGTTAGTGGCAGGGAGAAGGACATTCTCTGATGTTCTGCTTAAACGTGATTCTTAAAAGGTGCTGGAACCTGGGGCTTTGAGGGTGTGGCCGTCATTGGTGCCTTGCCTCTTTTCTAGAAGCTACGCTGGACTTAGCACGTATCCCTGCCCTCCCCAAGGGAGAAGAGCTTTTTTATTTTTCCTGTTCCCTTTCCCAGCTGCAATGGGTTTCCATCAGTGCCCTCTGGCTAAAATATTTTTGCCTTTCTCCTGCAGTTTATTTATTTATTTTTTAAAAAGATTTTATTTATTCTTGGGACGCCTGGGTGGCTCAGTTGGTAGGGCGGCTGCCTTCGGCTCAGGTCATGATCCCAGCGTCCTGGGATTGAGTCCCACATCGCACTCCTTGCTCGGCAGGGAGCCTGCTCCTCCCTTTGCGTCTGCCTCTGCTTGCTCTCTCTCTCTCTCTGACAAATAAATAAATTTAAAAAAATTTAAAAAAAATATTTTATTTATTCATTTGACAGACAGAGATCACAAGTAGACAGAGAGGCAGGCAGAGAGAGAGGAGGAAGCAGGCTCCCTACTGAGCAGAGAGCCTGATGCGGGGCTCAATCCCAGGACCCTGGGATCACGACCTGAGCCGAAGGCAGAGGCTTTAACCCACTGAGCCACCCAGGCACCCCCAGATTCTTCATTTTGATGAAGCCAAATTTTATAACTTTTTCTTTGGTGTGTATTTGTTGTGTTTTGTTGATTGACCACAGCGTATAAAGTAGTTCCTTTAACTGACATACATATTAAGGCAGAAGAGACTATGCTATAGAGAAGTTCATGTGAAAGGCTAGAATTATTGGGCCCTTGAACCCAGGCTTAGATTTCCTATCTGAGAAAAGTGTTAACTAATAATTCGATTTCTTTATGCATATAGGACAGATTATTATGTCTATTTCTTCTTAAGTCACTCTGGTAAGTTGTATTTTTTTAGGAATGTGTCTGTCTAATCTGCTTCAGTTTTATCAGCAACTGCTCATAATAGCTTATACTATAAATATATTTTAATATTTTTATACCTCATATTTTGTATTTATGCATTCTGGGTTGTTTCTCCCTTTGATCAACCTCACCAAAGTCTTTACTATTTTATTAGTTTTTAAAGAAAGTCTGGGGGCATCTGGGGGGCTTAGAGGATCCAACTCTTGATCTTGGAGTTATGAGTTTGAGCCCCATATTGGGTGTAGAGATTACTTAAGGAAAAATAAGTAATGAAAAAATAATAAATTTCCCATATTAAAAAAGAGAAAATACCTTTTGACTTTGTTGATATTTGCTATTGTATTTTGTTTTCTGTTTGACTAATTTCTGCTTTTATCTTTATTATTTCATTCCTCCTATGGGGGGGTTATTTTGCAGCTCTCCATTATGAAATTGAAGAGTATATATAGGACCATATACGAGCAGGTCCTGAGGAAGGACACATTGTAAATTGCAATGTGGCTCATGCCCTCAGCATGCCTATTCCTGCCATAGTGCCGCCTTTCCATCAACTTATCCCCAAAGGTCCCAAAGAAAGTAGTTCCCAGTGGTCAGTTGTCTGAGGCGTGAATAAAGCCAGGTTAGGTTTATGTATGTAATATGCTGGAGCCGGCAAGAGTGGACTGATGTGGAATAGTAGCCCTGTTTAGGGGAGACACTGAGGTATAGTAAGGAAAGAAAGTTCTTCCATCGGGGGAGGGGGCTTTAAATGGTATATTTTGTGGTCAGTTTTTGTTGTTGCTGTTGTTTGGTTTTGGGGAGGTTTTGGTTTGTTTTTTTTTTTAGATTTTATTTATTTATTTGTCAGAGAGAGAGAGAGAGGGAAAATGAGCGAGCACAGGCAGACAGAGTGGCAGGCAGAGGCAGAGGGAGAAGCAGGCTCCCCGCCGAGCAAGGAGCCTGATACGGGACTCGATCCCAGGATGCCGGGATCATGACCTGAGCCGAAGGCAGCCGCTCAACCAACTGAGCCACCCAGGCGTCCCTGGGGAGGTTTTTTTGAAGGCAAGCTATACTGAGGTGAGGATCTGGCCAGATTCACAGGCAGAAGCTAATGATTTTTGGACAGAAGGTTAGGAACTTAGAAGAAACAAGAATAGAGAATCAGTGCACTTTAGGGAGGAGGCATATGGATGGACTTTTTTTTAATAAAGATTTTAATTATTGATTTGACAGACAGAGATCACAAGTAGGCAGAGAGGCAGGCAGTGGGGGAAGCAGGCTCCCCGCTGAGCAGAGAGCCCGATGCGGGGCTCGATCCCAGGACCCTGAGATCTGACCTGAGCCGAAGGCAGAGGCTTAACCCACTGAGCCACCCAGGCACCCCTGGATGGACTTCTTGGGATAGATCTGGAATGCAAGGATTTTTAACGCACTCTTCACACTTTTTTTTTTCTTCTTCCAGATTTTAGTTGAAAGGGAGAAAGCGCATGAGCGGGAGAGGAAGAAGCAGGCTCTCACTGGGCAGGGAGTCTGATGTGGGGCTGGATCCCAGGATCCTGAGATCAGGACCTGAGCCAAAGGCAGACACTTAATGACTGAGCTTCCAGGTGCCCCACTTTTATCTCACTCTTGATAATCAGATGGGTGAGATACTCATTGTGCCTGTCAGGTAGCTTTTTTCTCCTGAGATAGTGACAGAGATAGCGAGAGAGCGCAAGTGGGGAGGAGAGGAAGGGAAGCAGGCTCCCCGGTGAGCAGAGAGCCCGATGCGTGAGCAGAGAGCCCGATGCGTGAGCAGACCCTGAGATCATGACCTGAGCCGAAGGCAGAGGCTTTAACCCACTGAGCCACCCAGGCGCCCCCTAAGCCTGATTCTTTAGTCATCTTAAGTGATTCTGTTAGCAAAATTATTATTATTATTCTTTTCTCCTGGGTGCTTGGAGTTTATTTTCCACTTAGGTGGAAGGCACGCAGTTACGGGGTGTAACTGCTTGTGTGTGGCTTGGATAGGAAAGAGTGGGGTTCTCTCAACTTCCTTTTTGGTGTTTTGCTGTTTTTATATAAAATAACCCAACTGCAAAAAAAAAGAAAGAAAAAGAAAAAAAGAAGCCAACTGTTTCTGCTTGCTGTAGCCTGCCTGGTCTACAGTGAGGGGAGAGGAAGGGAGGGGAGGGGAGGGCCTCTGAGGAGCCTAATGGCTCCTGAAGCCTGGTGGCTAGTGGTGGCGACTCAGGATTGGGGTCCGGCGTTGGCTTCGCCAGGCTGGCCACCAGGCTGCTTCCCCATTTGGTTTCTGGAACCAACTCACAGGTGATCGTGCTCCTGGAGGCGTGGGGAGATTCCTCGCCTTCTGGGGACTCTAACACTGTAGCCACGAATGGGAGAATAGACTTCCTGAAAAAGAAGCTTGTCCGCCAGCAGTCAGGTCGGCCTTGGGGAAACCGGGGTGGTGAGGGATGGCTTCCTGGGGACACTGTGCACTTCCGCAGGAGCTGTTACTGGAAGTGGAGTCCAGCCGGCGCCGGTAATAGCTGTGGGCGGCCGCCCTTGTTGTGGGCTGGCAGAAGCCTGGGCGTGGGCTCATGGGTGGCGGGGACAGGGATGCTAGGCACAGAGCCCATTTGCAGAGGAGACCACGGAAAGCCACTCCTCGACGGAGGTGCGCCCAGGGCTCTGTTTTCTGTTGGAGGCAGACGGAACTGATCTCTAATGTTTGAAATGAAGAACCCTGGTTTTTATAGTGAAATAAGTGGGGGTGGGAGAGCAGATTGGGAGGGTGAATAGTGTGCTCCCCGAAAGATGTGTTCAAGCCCTAATCCCCCCAGTATTTAGTGCCAGCGAATGTGACTTCCTTTGGACATAGGGACTTTGCAGGTATAATCAAGTTATAGTCATCCTGGGTTAGGTCATACCAGGTCAGGGGGAACCCTAAATCCAAAGACTAGTGTTCTTCTAAAAGGGGAGACACACGGGGGAGAGGCTCTGTGATGATGGAGCCTGAAATTGAAGGGATATAGCCCCAACCCAGGGATACCCAAGATCGCCACAAAGACGCAAGGACGGGCTGTCCTCTAGTGCCTTCAGAGGAAGCGTGGCCCTGCCGATTTTGAATTTCTAGACTCTAGAACCATGACAGAATACATCTATGTTGTTTTAAGCCACCCAGGTTTTGGTCATTTGACACAGCAGCCTTGGAAACAAATATGTATTTCGTTCAATGTACCCTGTGCAAAGATTCAGTTCTGGGAATTGGATGAGCGGCCGGCTGTGTTCTCTACTGTGGTGACTTGGCCCAGGTCACAGTTGGCTGAGCCTTGAGGTGGGGTGGTAGTGGGCTTCTCCTGAAGAACACACGGTATTAGCCCGTGTCCGAAATGCCTTTCGTTAGATTATTCTGATTACCATGTTGGCCCTGCCATCCATTATGGCATTACAAGCCCACCTTTTTCCCTAGAAATGGAATTCTGTTCTTGCCTCTACTGCTACCCAAGGAAGCTGGTGTCCGTCCCCACTGAAGTCAGTGTTATCGCCTGTAGCACACCTGGCAATGAAGAACAGCCACAGTGATCTCTTAAGATATGCTACTAGTCTCCTCAATAATAGTCCAGATTCGGGGCGCCTGGGTGGCTCAGTCGTTAAGCCTCTGCCTTCGGCTCAGGTCGGGATCCCGGGGTCCTGGGATCGAGCCCCGCATCGGGCTCTCTGCTCGGTGGAAGCCTGTTTCTCCCTCCCCCACTCCGCCTGCTTGTGTTCCCGCTCTTGCTCGCTCTCCCTGTCAAGTAAATAAATAAAATCTTAAAAAAAAACAACAAAATAATATCCGAAATTTAATCAAATCCAAGATACTATCAGTGATAAGATGATCTATTATTTTATGAACCACTTAGGAAAAAAAAAGACCACTGGGACCTATAGTAACTTATAAAACATCCTCATTTCACAGACATGAAAAGATGTGCATCTTAGAAATCATGAAATACAGAATTTTTTAAAGCCTTGGCGAAGCAGGTGTCATTGGAGCTCTTCTAACGGAAAAAGTGTGATTGAGCAGATTATACATGATAAACATTTAATCATTTTTCTATCTATCTATATTTATTTATTTATTTATTTTAAGATTTTATTTATCCATTTGGCAGAGAGCATGAGCGAGAGAGCACAAGCAGGGGGAGCACCAGGCAGAGGGAGAAGCAGACTCCCCACTGAGCAGGAAGCCTGATGCGGGACCAGATCCCAGGACCCTGGGATCCTGACCCAAGCCAAAGGCAGACGCTCAACCAACTGAGTCACCCAGGTGTCCCAATTCTCCTCCTCCTCCTCCTCCTCCTCCTCCTCCTTCTTCTTCTTCTTCTTTTAAATTTATTTATTTGAGAGACAGAATGAGGGCGAGCAAGTGCACATGCAAGCAGGGTGGGGGAGGGGCAGGGAGAGGGAGAGAGTCGGAAGCAGACTCCTTGCCCGGTGCAGAACATAATGTGGGGCTCCATCCCACAACTGCGAGACCATGACCCGAGCTGAAACCAAGAGTGAGGCGGCTTAACCAATTATGGCACCCAGGCGCTGCCGTGATACTCCCCATTCTAACACTTCTCGCCTCTTAAGATTTTGGATTTCTTCTTACTCATTATTCCAGGAAATTTTGGGGAACTTAACTGTACTTAATAGACTACCACTGAGTGCAGGTCTCAGTTCACCAATGAAGAAAATGAGCAGAACTTCTACTTCTAACTGCTTAAGTCAGCATGTTGATACCAAAAACTCTGGTATGCAGACTGATGTTGATAAATTCAGCCTGCTCTGATTCCCATCCTTGATCTAGCACACTCCTGTTGGATAACCATACATGTTTGCTAGAATCGTGCCAGACACTTCTGTGTGTAAGCCTTCTCCTGGGGCAGACTCTGTGTTTGACTCTCTGGGGCGTACTGTAGTCTGTTGTTACAGGTTTGGAAAAGGTGAAGGGTTGAAGAGGTAAGGAGATGGTGGCTTTCTGTGTCCTTGAACTCAGGTGAGCCTATGGCAGCGTTTTCAAGCAAGGTGGGAACTGCCGCAGCAGACAGGAGAACAGCATCTGAGGATACCGGCGATGAGCTCCATTGCAGACTAAGACTTCTGGATACTGGGGTTCATCTGCATTCTCTCATATGTCTCCATTCCAATTCCCAAGGTCCTTTTTTAACGTAAGAGACCTGGTGAAGCTGTGAATTAAACTAACACTGTAATTTGGCAACTCATGGGATCAAACTTCTTTTGTCTTTTTGTCTTCTCTGCTCTCCAGCTGTAGTCTCAGAAAGTCTCTGGTTTTCAGTCTGCCCTTTTTTTTTTTTTTTTTAAGATTTTATTTATTGATTTGACAGACAGGGATCACAAGTAGCAGAGAGAGAGGAGGAAGCAGGCTCCCCGCTGAGCAGAGAGCCTGATGTGGGGCTCGATCCCATGATCCCGGGATCATGACCTGAGCTGAAGGCAGAGGCTTTAACCCACTGAGCCACGCAGGCGCCCCTCAGTCTGTGCTTTGATAGGAAGATTTAGGAATGAGAATTTGTTCTTTTTCTAAAGTGAGGTCTATGCCCACTATAAGGCTTGAATGTTATTCCCTTTCTTTAAGCTAGTTTTCACTGGTAGTGATTTTATCTCTTCTAGGGGATATTTGGCAATATATAAATATATAAAGAATATTTGTTTGTCACAACTGGGGAGAGACATGTGTATATGTTATTCACATCTGGTGGATAGAGACCAGGGATGTTGTTAAATATCCTACAGGGAATACAACCTCCCATAACAAATAAATATCCTAGCCCCCAAAATGTCAGTAATTCCGGGGTTTAAGGAACCCTGTTTTAAGCTGTTCACCACAGTGAGAAGTAACCACCCTATTCCACATTCCCTAATTACTCAAATGTGCTGGTATTCCCCTCAGCAATCTCTTTTGTCAAAAAAGTATGATCACGGGCACTTGGGTGGCTCAGTGGGTTGGGCCTCTGCCTTCAGCTCGAGTCATGATCCCGGGGTCCTGGGATCGAGTCCCGTGTCGGGCTCTCTGCTCAGCGGGGAGCCTGCTTCCTCCTCTCTCTCTGCCTGCCTCTCTGCCTACTTGTGATCTGTCAAATAAATAAATAAAATCTTTAAAAAAAATGATCAGTGATAGGGAGCACTGCTATTTTATGACTGCTAAGAAGGAAAAACCACTGACAAACCATAATGGTACATTGATTTTTTTTAAAATGACTTTTTAAAGATTATTTGTTTATTTAGAGAGAGAATGAGTTGGGGGAGGGAGGTGAGGAAGGAATCTGAGGCAGTCTCCCCCCATGAGCAGGGAGCCTGATGTGGGGCTCAACCCCAGGGGCCTGAGATCATGACCTGAGCCGAAACCAAGAGTCTGACACTTAACCAACCGAGCCACCCAGGTGCCCCTGGTGCATGTTTTTTTTTTTAAAGTTTTTATTTATTTATTTGACAGATCACAAGCAGGCAGAGAGGCAGGCAGAGAGCGGGGGGGGGGGGGAGAGCATGCTCCCTGCTGAGCCCCTGCGGGGCTTGATCCCAGGACCCTGAGACCATGACCTGAGCTGAAGGTAGAGGCTTAACCCACTGAGCCACCCAACACCACCCCCTGCCCCGTACATTGATTTTTAACACATGTCCTTTTATGTGTGCCCTTCCTACTCTTGTCTGTCAGCGAATACCGAAGCCACTTCATGGACATTTCCTTTCAGATGACAGGTGATAATGTGACTGCTTCTCCACAAGATGCCATAGGATACTAGAGTCGTGTCCCCTCATACTTGCAGAATTCTGCCTTTAACCCCAGTAAGCCCAAAAATGAATCCTTGAAGTCCTGTTGCTTAACAACCACTCCTGACATAAATTTCTGCTTTTCAGTAGCAAAATTGTGTGTGTGTGTGTGTGTGTGTGTGTGTATGCACATGCATGTGTGAAATATACTGGGTTACTGTGTTGCTTATGGAGGAACAGGGATTGCTGGAGAGCACATTTAGGGCGATTTTTAACATCACCCAAGTTAGGCTATAGCAGTGGTCCAAAGAGGGCGGTACGGCTCAGCAGCACCAAGCACCTGGTGCTGGAGTTTTGGCTGTGGATACTCTAGCATCCTCCACTGCTGCTTGCCCTTGAGCATGAGGTCATGGTTCCTGCCATCAGAGTTCCTCGTAATCTACTGCCTCTTCACTCAGTGGCTGGGATGGAAGTGTCTAGTTCATGCCAGCTTAGCACATGCTTGTGCTCTAGTCACAACGGAGACTAGAAAAGGAAATATCTCATTCTCAGTGCCTAATATAGGCAAGGAGGAGACAAATCCTGCTGTCATCAACATTTTATTATGTGGGGGGTTCCCCAAATAGAGAAAAATGGCATAGCTTCTGACTGGCTACAAAGAATAAAGGTCCATGGGACGCCTGGGTGGCTCAGTTGGTTAGGCGTCTGCCTTCTGGCGGAGTCATGATCCTGGGGTCCTGGGAACAAGTCCTGCATCTGGCTCCTTGCTCAGTGAGGGGCCTTCTTTCCCTCTGCCCCTCCCCCGGTTTGTGCTTTCTCTCTCTCTCTGTCTGACAAATAAAATCTTAAAAAAAAAAAAAAAAAGTGATAAAGGTTGACTACATTCTTCCCACCAATCTCTCTCTTCTGCTCTGAACAGAAAACTAGAAACAATCCTGATTCCCCTCGTGTCCTCACTTAGTGTAATACATTAGTAGTTGATTCTGTCTCCAAAATATAGTCTTAAAAAGTAAGCTCTACCCCAGTGTGGGGCTTGAACATATGGCCCTGAGATCAAGAGTCACAGGCTCTACCAACTGAGCCCTCCAGGTGCCCCCCAAATATAATCTTTTTTCTTTTAAGATTTTATTTATTTGACAGATGGAGATCACAAGCAGGCAGAGAGAGAGGAGGAAGCAGGCTCCCTACTGAGCAGAGAGCCCGATGCGGGGCTCGATCCCAGGACCCTGGGACCATGACCCGAGCTGAAGGCAGAGGCTTTAACCCACTGAGCCACCCAGGCGCCCCAGCAATTTGTGTCTTGTCACTGTTCTCAGTTTCTCCTTCTAGATTCTACTTTCCGGAGAACAGAGGCATGGCTCTTCTGTCATGCCTACAACAGGACGATTCAGTAGGCATGAGTCCCTCTGCCCCTCCCCCTGCTCGTGCTCTCTTTCTGTCTGACGAGTAAATAAAATCTTAAAAAAAAAAAAAGAAAAAGCTGAGTCTTCTGCAGGGTCATGTGGCTGGGAGCTGGGGTAAAGGAGGCAGAGGAGACCTTGGTGGCCGGCTCTGTGGTGGCATATGGAAAAGGAGAAGGCTGCGTGCCTGGAGCGGGGTGGAGGGCGGGGGCAGGGCACACTGGTCGCAGGCTTCCCCGTGCTGGGGGATTAGCCGGCCTGGTCCTTCTCGTCTGCAGAATCTCCCAATCTCCCTTGACGTCCTCTGCTTCACTCTTGTTGGCCGGAGAGGCTTCTTGAACTTGAGAGAATCTGGGCACCTCGAAGACCCAGGCCTTCGGCCAAGGCAGATGGGAGCAAGGCCTCCAGATCTGAGGAAGAGCGGGAGAACGTGTGGCCAGAAACGCTTCCGGTAATGGCCTAACTTGCTTCTGTGCTGTCTTTGTAAACAGGCTCATCTGTCCACCTAACCGCTACATCCGCCGGAACCGCTACATCCACATCCGCCAGAAACGCTGCATCCGCCGGAAACGCTGCATCCGCCGGAAACGCTGCATCCGCCGGAAACGCTGCATCCGCCGGAACCGCTGCATCCGCCGGAAACGCTGCATCCGCCGGAAACGCTGCAACCGCCGGAAACGCTGCATCCGCCGGAACCGCTGCATCCGCCGGAAACGCTGCAACCGCCGGAAACGCTGCATCCGCCGGAAACGCTGCATCCGCCGGAAACGCTGCATCCGTAGTTGTACCATCGGCAGCCAGTACCAAAGCGGCGACGACCGCGAACAAGGTTGGA
The DNA here is from genome assembly GCA_004024625.1 of Mellivora capensis. Taxonomy (NCBI): domain Eukaryota; kingdom Metazoa; phylum Chordata; class Mammalia; order Carnivora; family Mustelidae; genus Mellivora; species Mellivora capensis. The sequence continues at coordinate 18,879 of PISX010006982.1, read as the reverse complement.
CCAAGCACAGCCCGAGCAAGCACTGAGCAAATGGCGGCGGCCACGACCACCAGTGGAATAGCCCCAGGAGCACCCAGCCGCTCAGGGACGACGACAGCCACAGCCCAAACGGCCGCTAACAAGGAGGTGAAGGCCTCCAGCAACTCCAGTGTAGCCACTGACGGCTCAGCGGACAGCCAGGGTTTAGGCGAGAAGACACTCGCCTCAACCACTCAGCCCGTGAACCCCGAAAGCTCCGGCAGCCAGGCAGCCGGAGCGGGAGCCGGGGGCGCCCATGGTGGTCCCACCAGCAGCACGACCCCTGGGGGCGGGAAGCAGGCTGCCGCTGCGTCCGCAGATCTGCCCAGCACCTCCAGCCCCGCTTCTTCTCCTCCTGCCGGCGCCGCCCCAACAAGCCCTCGCCAACCAAGTACAAGTCCTGGTCCTTCGACGCCTCCGGTGAGCCCTTCCAACAACATCACCACAGCGGCTCCCAGTAGTTCAGGCACGGAGGTGGGCCCCAGCTCCACGTTCCACGGGACACTTACAAGTAAGTCATGCCTTTTTTCTTTTTCTTTTTCTTTTTCTTTTTCTTTAATTAAGTAGGCTCCATACCCAACCCGGGTCGTGAACCCCTCACCCCGAGATCAAGAGTCACATGCTCCTCTGAGCCAACCAGGCACCCGAAGTATTGCTTTTTTCCCCCCAAGCAAGAACCTTCTGAATGCTTATGTTCTATCCAGTTGCTGAGCTGGAAGACAGAATTCATGCTGAGGGTTAAATTCTGTGAATACAGCACCTTCACTTGGGGCCAGGTTCCCCCTTCAGTGACAGGCGCCGGCCAACACTGCTGGGTTCTTCTGATGAGGGGCCAGTGTTCTGGCCTGCCCAGTCGAACACAAACAACCCAGCAGTCTATTCATGGGTAAGGCTTGGGTGGTCGCCGTTGGCAGGGTGGTAGTACTCCAGAACAGTGTTTCTCAAATTGGCAGTCACCAGTAGGAAATGTATTTTATTTAGTTTTACACCATGATCCAGGAATACAAACAGAGAACACACCCGTAACAGCACATGTAACTGATAATAGTTTCACTGACCAGGATTGATTTCTCCCTGTATGTGATGGGCCCTAATACTTTCTCCTCCATCCCATGTCCTTGGTTCCCTTTTAAAAGTGCTGATCTTAACCCAGTAAATACATTTTAAAACTCACGGGTGGATCATGGGCCTCACGATCATGACCGGTGGCAGATCTATGGAATCAGAATTTCTCGGTGTGGACCTGAGTCGGGGTTGTCAGGAACTCCGGAGGTGGTCAGAATGCGTACTGGTGCTCAGTGCACCTGCTTCTCCTGCAGGTGGTCTCATCCTGCAGTCAGAGCAGGGGCTCTGAGCTGGATACACCTGGACTCAAGTCCGATGGGCCGCTTCTTCACGTGTGACCTTGGGCAAATCATCAGGCCCCTCTGAGCCCGGTTTCCTGATTTATAAACGAGGGTTATTTATGGTACCTCCTTCGTCAGGGTGTTGTGAGGATTAACTAAGAAAGTAAGCGTGGGGGTGCTGAGGACAGACCCCCAGATGGAGTGCCCGTTGAGTATTAGCTGTTGCTGCTGACGTCACTGGCACCGGGGCTCACACTGGCTTGTGCAGTCTGACCCACCCTGGAATATGGTACAGGAAATGACTTCATCTGTTTGCTTCTTCTTCCTCATAGCCTGCTTCTTCTAGCTTGTGGGCTAGGTGGGGGGTAAGGCCAAAGAAGCCCCAGGAACAAAGAACAAGAACAAGGGAGACTGCCCTTTGCCTTTTTAAAAAAAATTTTTATTTATTTATTTGACAGAGAGAGACAGAGATCACCAGTAGGCAGAGAGGCAGACAGAGAGAGGGGGAAGCAGGCTCCCTGCCGAGCAGAGAGCCAGATGATGGCTCTGGGATCATGAATTGAGCGGAAGGCAGAGGCTTTAGCCCACTGAGCCACCCAGGTGCCCCAAGACTGCCCTCTGCTCTTAAAGGTACCACTCACCTTTTCTCAGAGCCTTTGCTTTCCTAATTACAGCATCACTGGTTCCCTTACAAGGAGATCTGCCGAAATCCAGCGTGATACCAGCTGTCACTGGGACCTCTTCTGCCATCACTGGGACCTCTTCCTTCACCACTGGGATCCCTTCTTTGGAGGCTTCGCATCCTGCAGGCCCTTCATCAGGACCTGTGGCCACATCTCCTGTGGAGGGATCCAGAAGCCCCAGCACCGAGTTGACTTCGGTTGCCCCCCGAGTCCCCAGCATCCCTCCTTCCTCGGCTCATGTGGATGACAGGGTACTTCCAGCAGGGGTGGGACAGATAAGAGAGCCCAGGCTCAGATGGAAGGGGCTCTAAGAAGTGTTTCTACTCGTCCTTCCAGTCCAGAGCCCCTGGTGAGGGCTGTTGGGAACTGTCACCCATTCTCCCCCTCTCCCTGGCTTTGCCAGATTCTGGCTGAGACAGCTGGCCATGAAACTGTGCAGTCACACCCCCCAGCTTGTCAGGAGCTCCTTCCTTTGTGTCGCCCACCGAGGGGGGAGGAAGGGAGGGGTCAGGGATGGGACCCTGCCAGACTCAGCCTAAAGCTGAATCCCAGTGACTGCTTCTTCTAGATAAAGTGTGAATCTCCTGGAAGGCTAACTGACAAGATGCTCATCCTGAACTTGACGAAAACGAGCCTCTGTGTGAGTACCCTGCCAGTCTAGACTCCACCCTGATCTACACCCCCAAACTGTGGTTTAGCAGCAGGGGTAGGGAAGGTAGAATGGCATGGAGTATTCCTTCTGAAAACGGACTGAGGAATGTGTTCACTCTCCTGCCCCTGCTCTTTCCGTGGGAAGTGGCCCCTTCCAACTGCCAGACAGTCAAGTTCCACAGGGCTGCTGCGGGGCCAGAAGGCCTCCTGGGCTTGCACTGTGTGACGATTCACATGTTCTCCGAGTCTGGAGACCTCCTTCCTAGTTCAGGCTGTGATTTAGCTAAGTTGATCTCTTTGGCCTTCAGAGACCCCGGTTGAATACAAGAGGCTCAGTCAGCCAAACTAACGTTCCCTGTTCTGATAATCTGGGATTTAATGTCCGCGGGTCCATGTACTCATCGGACAGTCTCAGTGGAAGAACAGCGCGGAGATGATCTTCCTCCAGCCCGTGGAGTCAGAGCTCCTGAGCATCGGGGCAGCCATTGCCCATACTCGGGGTGTGTGTGTGTGCTGGGGTGGGAGCGTCTGCTTGTGTATGAGGACATTTGGTTGGGAGGGAGCGATATGTTGGAGGGGGGGTTCCTGTTGCCACTCTCTAGTCTTTGAGGATTATGGGTGGCTCATGGTTGCCCTCTCCTGGTCAGTGACTACTTTTGAAAACACCCCCTAGGAAATAGAACTGAACGATAGGGTTTCTAAAGGATGGACAACTTGGCTTTACAGCATTTTAATGCCACCTGGTTTTTTTTTTTTTTTTACAGTTCTTTCCTCCTGGGTGCCCATTTTGCTAGAATTTTCCAAAAGCGTATATTTAGACTGTATTTTTTCAAGGGAACAGTGTTGCCCTGGGGCTGGGCTTATTGGACAAGGCAGGAATCACACTGATGCATGCCCAGCCATTCTCATGCTCTCTTTTTGGCTAAAACGTGCCAGGTTGTGAGACTGGGTGGGAGAAGCATTTTTTCTGTGTGCTGTAAAAGCAAGATTGGAAGCCCTGGAGCCCTGTCAGTGTGAGGAAGAGGAAATAGTAAGCTTAGGAAATCCCAGATAGAAACCCCAGGATGGCTTGGGGTCCTGAGGTGAGCCTGCCAAGTCCTTTTCTTCACCTCAGTACCCTATTCCCAAATCAGGTTAGAGAAACACAGCCTGGGGTACCTCTAGATGACATGGCAGGACCAGGTAAAAGCTGTCTACACTTTGCTTCCTCACCCTCAGCCCTAAAGCCGTGTCAGCCGTGCTCCTAGGTGAGAAGTATTGAAGATTCCCCTCCAAGATGTCCCCATGTGCATCTTCAAGATACTCCCGTATTCCCTTGTTCAGTGACGGCCTTTCCTGGCTTCATGGCTAGAGTCTTAGTCTAGGGGAGGGCATGCATGCTGCAACTTTGGGAAAGATAACCCTGGGCTGAGATAAGATAGATATAAGATAAGAAAGATAACCCTGGGGCCCCTCCTGAGGTCTTCAAACTGGGCATCAGCACCTGGCAAGTGTCAGGCTGCTGGGCAGTGCTCCCTCAGTCCCTTCTAGGGAGACTAGAAGGGCGTTAGGTCATGACCCCTGAAGAGCTCCGAGAGAGAAGGGGGGCACGCAGGTGAGAGGTACTGTTCAGCCACAGATGAGATAAACAGGGGAAAGAGATTTGCAGGAGTCAGAGAAGGCAGGGACCGGCCCAGCACAGCACATAACCCGTGACTCCTGCCAGGCCTGGGAATGGCCCCCACTTGAAGGAAGAGGGAAATAGGTTCACACCAGGCAATAGCATTCTCCTGACCTTGGCTCTGAAGGGCAGCCCCACAAGCCGAGGCTGCTGTCCTGATCCCTGAGAACTCACTTGTGGTCTCCCCACAACAGGCGGAGAACAGCAGTTCGGACGACAAACTGGTCACACTTCTGTGCCAAGCAGCAAAAGCCACCTTCAACCCAACTCAAGATACGTGCCATATACTGCTGGTGCCTGTTCAAGACTCCCAGGCAGTGGCAATCAAAGAAATCACTGTGCAGAGTGAGTTGAGGGTGGGGGGTGCTGGGGTCTAAGTGGGGGAGGGAATGGGCCAGGGGTTCACCACTCAGGAGCCATGAAGATGGGTCAGGGCTGGTGCTTCCTACGAAGGGTCAGGGCACGCCCCCTTCCAGGGCCACCCGAGAGAGACAGCACGCAGGAGACTGAGGTACAGCACGTCCTCCTCTTGCGGCCCAGTCTCCGTCCCTTACACTTCACTCTGAGCTGGACCGCTAGCAGCGTCTCTCCCCTCCACAGCAAACCTCCTGCCCCGGGACGTGTATGAATCGCTGAAAGACAAATGGGATGAGCTGAAAGAGGTAAGCACTTCTCGGGAGTCCACAGTTCCTCTGCTGTGCAGCCTCTCTCGTGGTGGAAGAATCCCACCTGCGAGCAGCCGGAATACGGGGGGTTGGAGAGGGGATAGCAGGGTGATGGGCTAGGCCCCCAAGAATGCCAAGCAGAAGAGCTCATAATCGGGTGGGAGTGACTCACATTCTGTATTTTGCCACATAACGAAAGAAAGAGCTTTCCTGGCAGGTGGGAGTCAGTAACATGAAGCTTGGGGACCAAGGGCCACCCGAAGAGACCGAGGACCGGTTCAGCATGCCTCTGATCATCACCATTGTCTGCATGGCATCCTTCCTGCTCCTGGTCGCCGCCCTCTACGGCTGCTGCCACCAGCGCCTCTCCCAGAGGAAGGACCAGGTGAGGAAACAGACCAGTTTGCCAGATGACTTCCGCCCGTGACTCCCCTATTAGAGGAAAGGGAGTGGGCCACGGCCCTTTCTGACAGGCAGAGACCATCCCTTATAGGAAGGAACTGCAAAGTCACAGGGCAGAAGGAAGAGGCGTTTGGGGGAAGGGAAGGTCGTGGCCTTTGGAGTCCAGAAGACCGGCGATAAGCCCTCGCTCTGCCCCCCTTGATCTGTGTGACCTTGAGCACCGCCTGTCATCTCTGAGCTTCTCCGCGTGTGGGGATAATACTCATCTTGCAGAGCTGCTCTGAGGGTTCACTGAAAGAAATGGGTAGGGGCATACCTGGCTGACCGGAAGTTCTTTACCCGCCTTCCCCGAATTCCCCTCACGCCAGTTGCACCACATGCAGTCCTCAGCCCTGGCTGTGCACCGCGGGGACGGTTAGGAAAAGTCCCACGCCTGCCTCCTCACACTGACTGAAACAATCTCTGGGTCTGAGTATTTGCTAAAAGCTTCCCGGGTGATGTGACTGTGACCCAGGCTGTAGCTCAGATAAAGACCAGAGAAAGCACTGCCTCCAGGTGGCTCCTCTTTATGACAGAGGTGGCACAGGTCCTGCTGTACCCATCTTGCTTAGGCTTAGAGAGGTCCTCGGTCACCGGGCCTGATGAAAGTCATTTTCTTATAGTCCTTCCTGATTCAGGACTGTGGAGTGAGGCAGGTACCTGGAGAGTAAGTTTGGGTAGGGGGAGAAATGGAGGAAAGAGACGGGAGGCTTCTGGAAAACAGAAGTCCATTTTTGCTGACTTCACGGATCTGCCAACAGGGTAAAGGTCAAGTGAGCTGGGAATTCTAGGATGCTGGGCCAGCAGCCACGATGGCCTCCAAGAGCATTTATTGCGCACCCTACCCAAACTGGGGTTCCTGGATTGTAGGGGTACTTGTGTAATTTTAAGCCCATGAGCCCTCAAAAATTACCCTTTCTTGGGTCATCTTCCCTATCCTAGCAACGGCTAACAGAGGAGCTACAGACGGTGGAGAACGGTTACCATGACAATCCCACGCTGGAAGTGATGGAGACCTCATCAGAGATGCAGGAGAAAAAGGTGGTCAACCTTAATGGGGAGCTGGGGGACAGCTGGATCGTCCCTCTGGACAACCTGGCCAAGGATGACCTTGACGAGGAGGAAGACACGCACCTCTAGTCAGGTCCGCGGGCAGCCTCCAACAGGACCACAGCGCTCCAGACTGAACCACCTCAAGTGCCATTTTGGACAGGGGAGGAAAATCCTTCCCAGCTGAGGGAAAGGTGGGGGAGGGAAGCAGACTTGGAGGGTCCCTCCTCCCGATCCCCACAGGGCCTTAATTTTCCCTTTTCAAGCTGAACCAATCACATTCTGTCTAGATTCCTCTTGTAAAATGACCCACTAGTGCCTGAGCTCAGTGCTGCTGGAAGACGAGAGGGAGTGCACCCACAGGGTCATCTGGTAGAATCCCTTCAGCTCACATCAGAGGGGACAGAGGCCCGATGGAAACACAGATCCCCGCATTCAGTGTGGTGCGCTTTCCCGCCACGCCCCACTGCTGCCATCACTTGCGGCTCCCCTCAGAGCTGCTCCCAGTGGGGTGAAGCTCGCAGTCGATGTGACAATGGATGGGATGGAAGGGACAGCAGGGCCAGATCCTGTCTCCGGGGCATCTGATTCCTTCCAAGTACAGGTCCCCAACCTCGCCTGCCAGTGTGTCCGTCCTCTTTGTGCTTGCCCCACGCCCTCACACAGTTTGTAGCCCCCTCTCTGTCCTAGGGCCTCTGGGACTCACACCGTCCCTTCATGGCTTTGAAGCTCTTGCTCCGGATTCTGGCTTCCTTGCATCTGCTTAGGGACCTTGAGACTTAACCCACACAAGACTCTAGTGTGAAAGAGGTCTGCTTCAGGGATCCTTCTGCAGGTGAAGAGAAAAGGGGAGGCCCTTCACCCCCAGATTGGGTCCTGGCCCATCACCCAGGGCAGGAACTCCTTTGGCCTCCCACTCCCACCGGGGACTGAAATCTGCAGCAGCTATGAAGAAGTGTTTCTGTTGTTCACTGCTTGGTCGGTGGGGTGAGGCCCCGAGTTCAGAGATCCCCCTGAGATCCAGCAAGAGAGAGCGATAGCTGTAGGGCAGACGTTCCCAGGGCCCAGTCCACAGAGCGGTGTTTCCCCGGACAATCGATCGACGCGGTTAGGAAGGATAGGCCTTACTCTCCGTTCCAGAGGAAACTCAGGGACTTTTCAAGTTGCTGAGAGTTTTGTTGTATTTGTTTTTAGTCTACTGCCACAAGCCAAAGCTCCAATTGCTGGGAGACTTTTCAGTTAACTAATCTTATTGACTCCTGGTTCTCCTGTGCTGTAGGGCTAGAAAGGCCTAGAAAGTGCGATGCATTTTAAGGTGCTCAGGAGCAGCCTGGGGGTGCCTGTGGGGTTCCCAGTGACCTCTCACTGTTCGGGCATGCAGCTGGGCCTTGCGGTGTCCCCTCTGTTCCTAGCAGGCTGCCTGCTTTCTGCAGTTTCTGGTGGCATCTCAGGGAACAGTACCAGGAAGGGGTTTTGAGGGAGCTTAACCATTAGTTCCCAAGCGAAGGCACCCCAAGCGAAGGACAGAGTGGGGTTCAATCCAATTTTCTGGGAAGCCCAAATCCGATTTTGTGGAATGTTGCCCATGGTCCCTTTTGCTCCTGGGTGTAAATTTCTGGCATGAACTAGGAGGATGGGCAGAACTGCTATCCCTCCCTGGCTGCCTTGATTCCTTAATCATAGCCTTTGGCCTTTGATATCCTAGGGTTCAGTGAGTTTCCCAAGAGCTAGAGAGATGGTGGACTAACAAGGATCCACAAGTACTTGCCCTGATTCTCCAGCGTCTGGAGGTTGGCAGGGTAGAGAACAATGCTAGCTTGGGAGGGGAAAAAAGGAAATCTTGTTATACCGGGAAGAGCTCTGCTTCCTTCCTGCCCAGCATTTGATTCTTTCTACCCTGTGGGTTTCTGTGGAAGAGGCCAGACTGGATTACTACTCCTTTGCTGATTCTGGGTCACATTTTACCAGCCAGGCCTTCAGACAGAGGCAGCAAGTATGCCTCCACAAACTGATCGAAGCCTCCAGCCCCACAGCCTCCAGCCCCACAGCCTCTTGGGCAGAGAGATGACGACTGGCAAGGACTAGCGTAAAATCATACTTGGTCAAGAGGAATGACTGTGGTAGCTCCGTCCAAGGAGAACCTTGGGAAGCTTTGGGCTGGTTCAGATGCTCCTTCTGGTGCATCCAGGCTGGGCGGCTCCAGCCTTTGAGGGCAACTTCAGAATCCAGTACCTTGCCTTGGCTTGCTCTTGCCACTAGACATCTGTGTCAAGGCCATACAGCCAAGCGTCTGCAGAGGTCACCTTCATCCCACAACTGTGCTGGGTTCAGTGCTGTCTGGTAAGTCAGATTCTGGGGCTGAGAAGAAAGAAGAGGAACACCAGGAACTCAGCATGACTTCAAACAAGTTGTGCCAAAGAGAGATTATCAACCTGGGATCAGGGGCAGACTGGCTTCCCTAAGCTGCATAAAAGGCCAGAAATCCGGAGTCTGATGACTGGATGGAAACCCAGTGTGAAAGCACGCTGTTCTGTGAATGGGGAGGCAGCAGCAGTGCTTATGAAGGAGGCACAGAATGGGCTTTGCATCGTAGGACAGAATACGGGTTTAATCTAGTCTAGACGCCAGATTCTCTTTTTCCCTTGTTATAAGGAAAGCTAGCAGGAAGTTTATTTAAACCACTTCTTGAGCTTTAACCTTTTTTTGACAATATACTGAAGAAATTTTGGAAAAGAAGTCGAAGCTGAAACATACATACATTGTTCTTAATAATGTAAATACCACAGCCACATGGTAATCTACCCAGCACTGCTTTAAGCAAATATACACTGTAAAAACATTTGCTCGTTAAGGTGGCTTTTTTTTCTCTGAGCAGGAATGTAAATGTAAATGTCTATTTCACTAGAAATGACAAGTTTTTGTTTGTTTGTTTTTCTCCAATGAAAAGTGAAATATAAGACAAGCTGATGACAAAGTATTTGTCTTAGAGATCAGGCATTTTTATTTTTAAATGCGATCCTCAATCCCCCTCCCCAGCTAAGTCCTAGCCTATTACAGGAAGGCTTGGAGACACGTTAGTCCTAGGGAGAGGCTTTTAGAGACCTCGTCCAATCTTTGTTTTGTTCTTACAGAAAAAGAAACTGAAGCCCGGAAAGACAGAAGTGGCTTGGCCAAAATCACATGGTTAGCGAGAGAGAGAGGATTAAAACACCGGTGCTGTGGGCCTCAGAATGAATCCGTAAATTAAGAACAGGCACCAGGACGGCACAAAGGACAGAATTCCCTTCTCAAATCATGTCCTGCTGCAAGGCTAGGGAGAGCCCGAGGACCACAATAGGAACCATACTGGTCTACGCTTGCTCGGAGTTAGTTAGGTCTAAGACTTAAATGAGTGATACTTTTCTGTCAAGAAACCGTTTTAAATGAGCTTTTACATATGGATCTTCTACTAGCAAGACTATGGATCAAAGGAAACAAGCTCCAGGAAGGCAGAGGGGGCAAGAGTAAAGCAATGACTTCTCTTTTATCACTGTCACAAGCTGATCAGCTCAGGTTTGGTGAAAACCCAGCACTGAGTGGAAGGGAGGGGATGACTATTTGATGTGTGTCTTTTTTGTTATTAGGGAATGTTAGTTTGCCCAGGAGACTGGGGGAGCATGTGTCTTCGCGGACAGGGGTCTGAAGTACACTGGAATTTACTGAGAAACTCGTTTGTAAAGACTATACTTAATTATTGCCATTTTCTTACAAAACTATATTTTGGAGAACTGTATACTGTCAATTAAAGTGCTTTTGGGTAAGCTGGCTCAAGCCCTGTTGAACTTGATCGACTGGCTCATGTTCTTCACGTGTGCGCGAGGCTCATGGCCGAGGCACCCCAGAACACGAGGCGCTCCGGCGAGGGCAGTGTCCTCTGCTCTTAGGCTGTGCTGCCCAACTAGGGGTGCAGAGAGTGTGCAGAGTGAAAGAACGGGAGAAGCTGAGAGGAAGGAAGAGGGGGATCCTGGTGATCTTGGGCTGTGGTAGTGATCCTAGCTGAATCTTTTCTCACACGTTTACCAGTGTTCTACCTTCTTCGTTTCTTCCACGTCTGTATCGTAAGATACAATTATGAGTCACCCACCACTAAAGATCCCGGAGTCCCGGGCAGGTGTGAAAACACTGGTATAGGGACAAAACAAATAAAAATATAAAAAAAAAACCAAGGAGGTTCTGTTCTGGCCCTGTGACTGCTCACAAAAGACTGTTTACTTGTCCTAAGAAGCGTCTCCCCGTCCCTTGTCTGGAGATGTGAGGGAAGATGGAGGAAGTTCCGGGAAGGAAGCACTCCAATGATTCTGCTTCTCTTCCTTTTCTAGGGGCAGTCTTAGCTCCGTGTCTCCCTCACTAGGAGGGGAGACTATCGCTCCCAACTTGCAGAACTGCAGAAGGGAAACCGTCTGATGAATCTGGGCCATGTTCAAGCTGCTCCACATCAATCTCTTCCACGGGCCTGGTACCTTTCAGTTCACAAAACACATAATTTTGTGTAGGAATGGGCACTTCTCTACCAGCAGGGAAATTAGGCACAGAGAGGAAGGGTTATTTCAGTGATAGTGTGAGGCACGGAGGCTGTATCGCTTCTCTTCAGTTTTACTTACATTCTTTTCTCAAGACATTAATGCGAGAGTTCCAACAACAAAGTACATTTCTAGAATGCCACCCCTGTTACAATAGAATCCCCGCCCCACCCCCCCATAGGATCTTGCTTTTATATGGGAGTTCTGAAAGATAGTCAAGACCCTTAATGGTGGGCCAGAGTTGGGCCAGGGGTGTTTTGAGGTTAACTTCAAGAGTGTGCCAAGAATACAGAAAAGAGTACAAGCACCAGGAACTTGGGCAAGCCTCTTGGCCATGCCTGAGGCACACTGTTCTAAGAAGAGAATGGCTCACAGTTTATCGCTGGCCACCAATAAGACCTGAGGCTCCGTTCTTTTCCTGAATAGGTCATTGACCCTGTTCCATGCCCTGCCAACCAAGAAGAACTCAGTGGTCCTTTTCAATTTGTAAGGCCTCTGTCACTCACACTTCCCACATCCTGCAAGCTCAGTCCCAAACCAGGCATTTCTTCTGTAGCCTAAGGGAAAAAAGTAAAAAATAGGCCTGGCTATTATAATTAACACAAGTGATAAATACTGAGATAGTAGTTTTCAAAGACCTTGGCATTTTACAGATTTAAAAAAAAAAAAAACCACAATCTTGGCAAACAGGATCTGCTGCCAACATGTATTTGTCAGATGGAGAAAGTGAGGCAGAGGAATTGAGGCTGCCCAGTGCTACACAGAAGTCCCTGGTGGATATGGAAATAACCCCAGGGTTCCTGCCTCTGCCCTGGGCCACCCATCCTCTGGCCCAAGTTCAGACGGCGGCTGCAACAATGTGTGCTGTACATGTGGCCCAGTGTCCTAACCTCCCTGCTTGGGGTTTGCCGACTATTAAAATTTCCTTGCACGGCAGTGGACAGGCTGCCTCAACCTAGAGCTTTCCTCTCTTCTCTGTGATAAGAACACAGAAAGAAAGAGCCTTTGCTCTTCCTAGGTGAGGGTCCGGGGGCGGGGAGAGTCCCCTATGAACACGAGAGAAGTTTCAGAGTGAGAATAATAGGATGTTTCCAGCATCACGTTCTAGTGTCCCACCTTCCCTATACAACAGAAAGCGAAATTTGTTCCTTTTCTGCAAAGACGCTAAATGGCAAAAAGAAGATGTGGCATTTGTGGTGCTAAGGGAAAGAAGGAATGTAACCAACTCGTATTTACGTCTGAGCCAGGACTCACGTGGGCTTCAGGATGGCCATCAGTTTGCCTTTCCACTCAGTGGTTAACAAAAAAATACTGCCTTCATTAACAGGAAAAATATGTTTTTCAATTTCCATTGACATCGTGGTTGACTTTTCTAAGTATAGCAGTATGGGCACACAGCCATCTCCCTGTCGGAGCTGGATTACCTCCTTGGGTAAGAAGAGGCTCTGAAGGTAGCACTTCAACCCCTGAAGGTCTCCATATTCACTTGGCGTTTGAAGAGCTGTCATCTCAACTGTTCAACACAAAGCCCTCTTTGGTTATTTGCTGTCTTCCTGCCAGAAGACAAAATGTATCAAGAGAGAAGAGGTGGTGTCCCACATTTTGATCAGTTTGAGTTAATTCTCTGGAGGATTAACCAAGGAAAGGCCAATTTCTTACCTTATCACTGCACATCATGTTTTCCTGTTTTGAAAACAAAAATGTTACTTATGAGCCATGCTCAAAGCACACTCTAGAAATGAAAGCTACGCAGTAAGAGGATTATTTGATTTATAAATTGAGAAAACATAATCCCCATTTTGAATAAAATCAGTTGGCAAACTAACTCACTGCGGAGTGCAGGACCACAAAGCAAATAAGCATGTAAACAAGGCCAGGAGATGAAAAGGGTCAAGAGGAGGTCCTGTCCAACCCCGTCTGATGAAAGCTCAGCATTCCCTCCTAACAACTCAGGATCTGTGCTTGGCATATCTGTTTCTTTTTTCAAAGGTTCAGTCCTGAAAGTTTCTTTCCCTTTATTAGGCACAGGGATTCAGAATTTTTCAAAACTTTGCAACAGCTCCAACTCTCTTTACTATCTTTTCTACAATTAATTTTCTTCTAGTTCCTAACTTAAACAGGTATGTCCCCCCCCCCCCCTTAAAGAAAACCTGGGAAATACCAGCCCAAATTTGCAAAACAGATCAGATATGGCTGGATGTCAATGGTAGATAGAAGACACCATCTTACGAAATAATTTACCAGTGTTCTTTAAAAAAGGAAACTTCTCCAGGAAACTTTGTGAGATCCATTAGAACTTCTTTATTTCGGCCTTGTCTCAAAGGAAAACACCAAAGGGCCCTTCTACAGCACGTATCATTTTCTACCTTCGGAAGCCTGAATAAAACTCACCTTTTTGAGGGAAAAATACAACAAATGCAAAGTATAAAGTATATAAACATTTTAAAAGTTGACTTCAAAAGTCGTTTCAGCAAACATAAGAGACATCATGTAGTGTCCATATATAACTTTTTATTAAGAAAATGAACAAAATAACATTCTTTCTCCATATGTACATTACATACAACATAATTCTACAATTGCAATCGCTCAGCAGATCACTCGTTTATTTATTCACAAAGCAGTGTTAAAACATTCACCAAACCTGGGATCAGAAAATTACTTGTACAAGAAAGAAAGAGAAAAGGAAAAACCTAAAAAGTCCATACAGACTGGGCAAAAATAAGATAAGTGAGAGAGGATCATGAGAGGAATGGGGAAAATTGCAGAACACACCCAACACAGTCCAACAATGACCTAGAACACCAATGATGTGAGAAGAGAGCTGATGCCCCCAATGCATTTCTGTTTAAAAGCTCCAACAAGCTCATGCCTGCTACTCCAGAGTTCCCTCATGATTTCCATTTCTGATATAGGTCCTTTAGGATACGGCCCTAAGCCACATTGCCACAGAAAAGGAGGGTAAGGAAAGAGTAGAACCTCAAAAGTTGCAGTTTTCTGCTTCGTACACTAAGAAAAAGAGTCTCATATGAAATATAAAACTGAATCTTAGCTGGTGAGCAGAGATTTATATTTTTTGGAGAGACATTAGTTCAAGCATGATAAGGGATAAGGAATCTTGTTTCCAGGATTCCTTATTTACATTTATGTTCATCTGTTTTGTTTTTCTCAGCTTTGTTTTTCTCTGGCCTTTGAAAAGTACCTCATTCTTTTTGGGTATGGGTTTACTTATGGTCATATTAAAAAGTCCACCTAAACAGAAAGCTCTTCATGGGTATGAATATGCTTCAAACATCATAAAAAGCTGCTTTAATAAATGGCGCATAAAGGGCTTAAACATTCAAATGAGTTTTAGAGATGATATTTCCAGGAAGCTGAACAAGGCAGCTCCCTATAGCTTCTGGGGAATACTTATATCCATAGTTGAGGCTTAAAAGATACAGATCAAGACAATTATTTTCAGACTGTCAGTTTGCGAAGGGGCAGTGCTTAAAGGAATCTAAGTAAGAGCAGGGACACACACTAGTACCCTGCTCTTACTCACGTGTAGTAAAATACAATGAGAATGGCTGTGTCCCCCCCCCCCTTTTTAAAGCTTTTTCTGGGCTTTATGATATGGGATAACAGAAGAAAGTCAGGAAAAAACCAAATAAGTCTCATCAGTTAATAGTGGTTTTCTTTCTTTAACCTTAGTAATTTCCTAAATTTCTATGATAAATATTTTTTTTTACATCACAAACATCAATAAGTGTTATTAAAAGTGCCATAAAAGAAATTTAACACTCTCCAACTTTCAAATGATCCGGCAGTGGCTTCAGTTTAACAAAGAGAAGAGGCTGTCCACAGTGTTAAGAAGCAAACCCGGTAGATAAGACTCTTGGGTAAGGATGGAGCTGTATCTTTCTTCCCAATCTAATTTCCAGCTGAACTTCAGTTTTGAGGATCTATCTCTAATTTGAAGGGATCCTAATTTCTGGCCACTGAATAGTACTTTATAACAGAAGTAAAAGAGCTGACTTAAAAAAAATGGTAACATCTTTCCCAAGCTGCTTATGTATAAATATACCATTTTGAAAAGATGGAATAATGTTTGTTACCAAGACCAAGACAAGAAAAGGAGGTCCTCACCTTAGCTATCCTTTACTCTTCTGAGGACGCAGACTCAACTATACAAAGAGTCTGAAGTGGTGACAGGGAAGGAATCACTTTTAAAACAGATTATTGGAGATATGGATAAAGGAAATTTGCTCATAGGAAAATGTCACATTATCTTGCAATTTTGAAATTGAGCTGAAGGCTATACATAAAGGAAAATTTAATACTATACCACATAATTTATTAATTCCAAAAGACATTCTGCACAAGTCAAAAGCACAAGGTGGCTTAAAGAATAACACAATTACAGCATCTCTTGGCCAGGCTGAATGTAATGCATAAGAAAGGAAGTCCACTTTAATTTCTCTAAATGGGTGGTTTACAACTAAAGGAGAAAACAGTTTACCACTGGTCAGTCACTAAAATCATTTTTTCTGGGAGAGGAAAAAAAAATCTCAAAAAGGAGACCAAGTATATGTTTTAAAATGTGTATCTTCCCCACAGAAGACTATTCATGCTTAAATTTTGGAGTTTGATATCCTACTAACAGATCCGAGATCAGGTAGACAATTACTTTAGTATATATTTAGTTTATATTCGGTGCTCTCAAAAGTACAGCTAGTGTGTTTATGTAAGCTTGAACTAAGCCTTTACAAAGGTAGGGTATCCTAGGACTTCCAAAGTAGACAACTGAAAAAAGGTAACGCCATGCATCTGTCTTCAGCTTCCTTTCCTTTCATCTCAAGAAGGTGAATACAACAACTACAACACAAGATCTAAAACGGTCACTAGCAGACATCTGCGGCATGGCCCTGATAGAGTAAGATCCTGTCTTTGTTGCAAAAGGAATTTATAAAGCTATGCCAGCTGCAATGGAAGCGGACTTATTCTAGATACCCTCTCTAATTAATCACTTTCCAGACATGGGAGAGACCTAAAGAATAAACCAAATTTATTAAAAACTTTTAAAAAAAAAGATTTATTTATTTATTTGACAGACAGAGATCCAAAGTAGGCAGAGAGGCAGGCAGAGAGAGAGGAAGAAGCAGGCTCCCCGCTGAGCAGAGCCCGATGTGGGGCTCGATCCCAGGACCCTGGGATCATGACCTGAGCCGAAGGCAGAGGCTTTAAACCACCCAGCCACCCAGGCGCCCCATTAAAAACTTTTTTAAAAAAAGATTTTATTTATCTGTCAGAGAGAGAGAGAGAGAAGGCGCACCCAAGTAGGGGGTGCAGCAGGCAGAGGGAGAAGCAGACTCCCTACTGAGCAAGGGGCCCAGTGCAGGACTCAATCTCAGAACCCTGTGATCATGACCTCAGTTGAAAGCAGAAGTTTTAACCATATATATATATATGGTTAAATATATATATGAATATTCATAAACACACACACACACACACACACACACACACACACACACACACACATATATATATATATATATATATATATATATATACACACACACAAAGCAGGCTCCAGGCCCAGCATGGAGCCCTGTGTGGGGCTTGAACTCACAATCCCAAGATCAAGACCTGAGCTGAGATCGAGTTGGATGCTCAACTGACTGGGCCACCCACGTGCCTCCAAAATTACTAAATACTTCTAATGCCAGAACTCATGGATTTCTTGGCAAAATAGATAAACAGTAACTCATGGGATTGTGCATAATTAATTTTAAAGTACAGAAACAACTGATGGTAAGTGCAATTCTGTATGGATTATAAGTTAAACATGAAACAATTTTCTTCCTATTTTAAAAGGCTAGAAAATAAACACCAACAAAATGACACTGGCTAAACAAAAGAGAAATGAAGCTCAAAACTGGCTACTTGAGCAACTCCTTAATCATGCACACAGGCCTGTTCAGTACATCACACAGTGCTTTTCCTTCCTGCCAATTAATCTGGCAGTCGTTAAGCACTGAGTGAGACTGAGGAATGATGATCTCTTCGGGCTGGTACTGGTGCAGCAGATAGCACACTAACTGCTTGAATGCTAGCGTCCCAGATGGTACAGAGCTGTGCTGCGGCAAGAGCTTAAACTTGACGAAAAAGCAAGTCCTATGGGAGCCCCCAAACTGCATGTTAGAATGTTGTAGTGATGGTTTTCCCACTGGATCCTTATCAAGAAACTGGCTGAAAGTAAGAAACTGCTCAGCAAGTTTAAAATCTCGAGCCCGTCATGGTGGGTTTTCCGTTCCAAGACCTCTAACAGCTCTTTGGGAGAAGAGGAGAAAAGAAACTAACCGGGAATGCTGCTTTCCAAAGACTACACAGAGTAACTGAGCTGTGATTCCTTTTGATAGTCCTCTTCCTAGCACTGCATGAGCAAAATGAATTTAGGGTTAGAAATGGAGAGCTTTCTTTTTCGTTTAGATTTGCGGACCTTCGCATCTATGAGCAAAAAGCTCTTATTTTCCTTTCTCTAACATATCTGCATTCTCCTCTCTAGCCCTGTTCCTAGGGTTCAATACCTCCACATGTAAATGCCCTACGGACAGGCAAATAGGACGCTGCACACAAATGTTTCATTGTAACTGTGTGAGCGGCAGATAAAAAGGAAGGTGAATTATTTCATAACTATCAGTGATAATTTAAAAATGAACACATGCCAATCATTTCATAGGAATCAAAGCTATTCCTAAGATACAATTGTATCAGAAACTGAAAGTCAATTCTTTTTTTTTTTTTTAAGATTATTTATTTATTTATTTGACAGACAGAGATCACAAGTAGGCAGAGAGGAAGGCAGAGAGAGGAAGGGAAGCAGGCTCCCCGCTGAGCAGAGAGCCTGATGCGGGGCGCGATCCCAGGACCCTGAGATCATGACCTGAGCCGAAGGCAGAGGCTTAACCCAGTGAGCCACCCAGGTGCCCCTGAAAGTCAATTCTTAACACAAATTCCAACTTCAGAACATCACTGCTACTCAGAGGTAGTAGGAATAGAGGAAAAAAGGCTAAAAAATTGTAAGGAAAAGACAACAGGCAAATGGAAATCTGGTGAGATGCTGAATTCCATGAGCTCTGCTATGAAACTTGTACCTGATCATTGGTTTTATGACTAGGCGACCTAATGCCAAAAAAAGAAGCCAACGGTGGCTCCTTCACTAAAGCTGCCATAGCCATGTTACTGTTCTCCACATGGAAAGGACTCAAGGATTTTGACAGCAATGTCTGAACATTATTAATTCTTTAATAATGGACAATTTTGAATTTCATTATTTTGTTGTCATAAACAAGGATAAAAGAACATGTTTGCCTCAAAATTATTTTGGCCTTTCTTCTTACATGGTACAACACTCATAATCAATGCCACAGAAAACCTAGGAAATCTAGGGCTGAAAAAGCCAAGAGTAAAGTCAGGTTAGCTAAGGAAATAATGGATGTACATTTCACACTATTTGGTCAGCAGGAGGAAATCAAGGTTAAGAAATTATGTAAAATAATTCTAATATAGCATTTTTTTCCAGAAAAAAAAGAGCACCTGGTGAAGAAATCAACAAATTGTAATGAGTCCTCCTGCCAAAACAAACAATGGCAACATCATTCAGCTGATCTAGTTGGCTCCTAATGAATCGTTTCAACAAACTTGGGAAATGTCCACTTTCAACTGAAATACATCTATGCTAGAAATTTTGGATAGTGAAATCATTTCAGCATTGATACAAATCACAGGAAGATATAGGCTATGGTAAAAAATCACAGAAGA
>PISX010006981.1:18294-92860 GCA_004024625.1 Mellivora capensis | reverse complement strand
AAATACAAATCAAAACCACAGTGAGATACCACATCACACCAGTCAGAATGGATAAAATTAACAAGTCAGGAAATGATAGATGCTGGCGAGGATGCGGAGAAAGGGGAACCCTCCTACACTGTTGGTGGGAATGCAAGCTGTTGCAACCACTCTGGAAAACAGCATGGAGGTTCCTCAAAAAGTTGAAAATAGAACTACCCTATGACCCAGCAACTGCACTACTGCACTACTGCACTACTGTTACCCTAAAGATACAAAGTAGCGATCCGAAGGGGCATGTGCACCTGAATGTTTATAGCAGCAATCTCTACAATAGCCAAACTATGGAAAGAACCTAGATGTCCATCAACAGATGAATGGATAAAGAAGATATGGTATATATATACAATGGAATACTATGCAGCCATCAAAAGAAATGAAATCTTGCCATTTGCAATGACGTGGATGGAACTAGAGGGTATCATGCTTAGTGAAGCAAGTCAATCGGAGAAAGACAACTATCATATGATCTCCCTGATATGAGGAATTGGAGATGCAACATGGAGGGCTGGGGGGTAGGAAAAGAAGAAAAGAAACAAGATGGGATCAGGAGGGAGACAAACCATAAGTGACTCTTAATCTCACAAAAGAAACTGAGGGTTGCTGGGGGGAGGAGGGTAGAGAAAGGGGGGGTGGGGTAATGGACATTGGGGAGAGTATGTGCTATGGTTAGTGCTGTGAAGTGTGTAAACCTGTTGATTCACTGACATGTAGCCCTGGGGATAAAAATACATTATATGTTTATAAAAAATTAAAAAATTTTAAAAAAATGGGCAATGGGACTGAAGACACATTTCTCCAAAGAAGATATATAAATGGCCAAAGACAAATATGCAAAAGATTTTCAAGATCACTAATAATCAGGGAAATACAAATAAAAATCATAATGAGACATCATCTCACACCTGTTAGGATAGCCACTATTTTTTAAAAAAGCAAATAAAGTGTTGGTGAGTATCTGCAAAAACTGGAAACCTTGCATACTGTTGGTAGAATTGTAAAATGGTGCAACTACTATGAAAAAAAATTTTTTCAACAAAATATTTAGAATATAATTACCATATGACCCAGCAATCCATCCTCTGGGTATATATTTGAAACCCAGATCTCAAAGAGATATTTGTGTATCCATCTTCATTTCAGCATTATTCACAATAGCCAAGAGATGGAAGCAACCTAAATGTCCATCAACTGGTTAATGGATAAAGAAAATGTAGCATGCATATGCATACACATGTGCGCACACACACACACACACACACACACACATATATATATGCACACATAATGGAATATTAACCAGTCTTTGAAAAGAAGGAAATCATGGCTTATGCTACAACATGAATGAACCTTGAATATATTACGCTGTAGGTCAGTCACAAAAAGACAAATACCACATTATTCCATGCCTATGAGGTATCTAGAATAATCAAACTCACAGAAACAAAAAGTAGAATGATGGTTTTCATAGGCTGAGGGAAGAGGGAGACAGGATGTGTGGGTGTAGAATTTCAGTCATGTAAGATGTTATACAACATCCCACACATAGTTGATATTACCGTAATGTACACTTAAAATTGTTAAGAGTGTAAATTTATGTTCTGCGCTTTATCAAGATTAGATAAGATGGAATACAATATGATAAAGCTCATTATAACTTATTCTATTTGTGCTAAGAAAATGAAGTTCACCTAATATTAGGAAATGACCAGAGTCCATTTACACTCAAAATAGATTTCAGACAGCAAGCTATGAAATAGTCTGAATCATGTTTTAAAGTTAGGAATAAAAGGATTTTTTTAAAATTATAAACAAAAGGAGTGCCAGGGTGGCATAGTTGGTTAAGTGTCTGACTTTGGTTTTGGCTCAAGTCATGATCTCAGGGTCAAGAGATCAAGCCCCATGTCAGGCTCCACACTTATCAGGGAGTATACGTGAAGATTCTCTCTCCCACTCCCTCTACCCCTTCCACTCATTCTCTCTCTCTCTCTCTCTAAAGCAAATAAATAAATCTTTAAATAAATAAACATAATTATAAACAACAAAATAAATAACATAGTATTGGATCATAATTCAAAATATAAAATAAGTATATAAGTTCCTACTGATACAAATACTTAAATATAAAAAAATAAAGGAGAGAGAAGAGACCAATATTCCATTCTAAAGAAATCCAAATTATATGTCAGATAGATACATAGATAAATGGATAGACAGATAGGGAGGCAGACAGACAGACAGGTACACGTTACCCTCAGGAGCTGGAGCTTACTTTCCCTCGCCGCTTGAGTATAAGCTGGATTTAGTGACTTACTTTCAAAGAACAGAGTATAGAAAAGAAAACAGAAAAATAGGAACTTTACAGTAGAGAAACCTAGGCAAGACTAACTTAACCAAGTGGTCAAGAGTAACAGCACTAGCAATATGTCATGTTGATATCAGGTACCCTCTGATATAATGAGATAAGAAAGGCATTTAACCTCTGTGGTATTCATCCCCTCCCCATAAACATAAACCCAATCTAACCAAGAGAAAAATATCAGACAAACTCAAATTGAAAGACAGTCTATATAATACCTGACAAGAAGTCTTCAAAACTGTCAAGGTCATAAAAAAAGGAAAAACTAAGAGACTGTCCCAAGCAAAGGAGATTATGGAGACATGCAATGAAATGCAATGTGAGAGCCTAGATGGAATCCTGGAAAAAAAAAAAAGGGAGAGAACAGAGAAAAACTGGTAAAATCAAAATAAAGTGTGTAGATTAGCTGAGAGTAGGGTAGCAATATTAATTTCTTGGTTTTATTAAATGAACCATACTTATAATATTAAAATAGTAATATCAGGAGCAACTAGGTGAGGAGTATATAGGAATGCTGCAATATCTTTCCAACTCTCCCATACATCTAAAAATATCCCAAAATAAAAATTATTTAAAAGTTTATCTACAAGGAGCTATACACACATCAAGGAGCTTATGCAAATCAGTGATAAGAGTTCATAGTCTCAATACTAAAGCTTGAATGCTGCAGTGGTTAGTAGTGCAGTCTAAAGACAGAATGCCTGAGTTCTAAACCAGATTGGGTACCTTAGTAGTTTTGTGACTTGGACAGCTTAATCTCTCAATGTCTGTCTCTCCACAGGTAAAAAGGGATAATAATAGCACTTGTCTCATAGGATTTCTGTGAGAATTAAATGTGTTAATCTGTATAATTATTTATTATAATATTTACTTATATATCAGACTTTCAATAAATAGAAGCCCCTACTATTATTTTCTTGAAAACATATCACTTTAACACACAGTGCTGACACTCAGTATGCACTCTTGCTGGTACTTCACATCCACAGCTTTTTTTTTTTTTTTTTTTTTTTTTGCTACTTTCCTCAAAGCTAAAGAAAATGGCTTTTCAGAGCCAAAGAAAGATGGTTTTCTTAAAGAAAATGTATACAAGAAATCGGGATATTTAGGCATTTGACTTCCTGGGTGGTAAGGTGGAGGGTGTTAAGAGTCCCCTACCACTAGCAATATGGCTCATTTGTATGATGCTTGACTTTTCAGTCAAGGGATTTTTATGTGCCTTACTTTGATTCATCTTCATAACACTTTCACAAGTAAAAAGAAATTAAAACTATAGCTCTAATTTGTAAATGAGTAAAATAAGCCTCAATGAAATTAAATACCTCTTCTCATACCCAATTACTGGTAGAACTGAGTGAAGTCTGGGATTTCCCCCTCAATGCCTTTCTACCTCTTCTATACCTCTTCTATAGCTCTATTTATTGGTAGACTCTCTACCAATAAGGTCATCCAAAAGTTTCTCACTATCTCACATTAGGTGAACTTAACATGAGTGATTCTGGGCTTCCTAATAATACTCTAAACAACTCAAAGAAAGAGACATGAATTACTTACAACCAATTGGATTCATTTTTGTCTCTCACATGATAGTCACAGAAATATTTTTACCTTCCTCTGTTCTGTATTTTCTTCCATTCCTTAGTAGAGTTACCGTCTCATTCTTCCTAACTCTACTACCCCACCTTGCCTGTCTGCCTTCCAGTTTCAGAAGTCCTAGTCACCACATCTTGATCATAATGTGCCATGAGGACCCATGAATCTGCTCTGAATTTCAGTTAAATAGACCTTTGGAAATGTTCTTAGTCTATTTCAGATGCTATATAAAAATTACCATAGACTGGATGGCTTATAAACAGCAAAATTTTATAGCTCACCGTTTTGGAGGCAGAAATTCCAATTATCAGGGTACCAGCATGGTTGGATTCATTCCAGGGAAGACCTTCTTCAGGGTTGCAGAGAGACAACTTCTTTTTAACTTCACATGGTGGAAGGAATAAGTTAGACCTCTGAGGTCTCATATATAAGAGCACTAATCATGAGAGTTCCACCATTATGATCTGATCAGCTCCCAAAGGCCCCACTTCCTAATTCCATCATCTTGTGGGGGGATTAAGATTTCAACATATGAATTTTAAGGGGATACAAACATTCAGATCATATCAGAAATGTTTTTTAAAAAGGAACCTGGGGGTGTGGAGGGATGCAATGGCCTGGTGATGGGTATTAAGGAGGGGATGTATTGCAAAGAGCACTGGGTATTATATGTAAATAATGAATCTTGGAATACTACATCAAAAACTAATGACGTACTGTATAGTGACTAACATAGCATAATAAAAAAGAAAGAATGTAAAAATATATAAGTAAATAAATAAATAGCCTGGTCTTCCTACCTAGAATTCTTCCTATGGTATAAAGAGGTCCTTCAAACACATTACTTGGACATTACAAAACTGGAAGATCAGAACATCAACTATGTTTTAATCCCTTTACTAGTTTTGAAAATTTGTGACACTAAAATTTTCCAAATCATTAGGGATCCATTTGATTCCTCAACAGCTAAATAAACCACCATTTATAAACAGATTATATTCCAACAGCTCACTTGTAAGTCACTTATTTGAAAATATGATCATATTTTTCTATGGAGATTATTTCAAAGACACTATCCAATAGTAAGCCAACCTAAAAAGGCAGATTTTATATAATGATCTGTAAGAATTTTTTATTATAGAGAGAGCAGTTTTGAGAAAAACAGACTTATATTCAAACTTTGATTCCACCTCTTAATAGCCAAGAGACACTGAGCATGTTAAATTTCACTTCCCTCATCTGTACAGGTAGAGTCCTAAAGCATACAACATAATCACTAAAATAAAAAAAAATATTAAGTATATCAAACAACTGTTGAATGATTATTTAATGGCAGGCACAAAACCAAGGATGTACATTAACTTATTTAATCCTTACACCGATCCAAAACAATAGCTGTTATTAATACAGATGATAAATGAAGCCTCATGAAGTTTCTATGAGAATTAAATATGAAACACCTACCACATTATGAGGCATATTCCTATTTCCCTCTAAGAAGCACATGCTATATAAGACGACTAAATTTAGTCTTCATTTCAAGATTGTAAACTTCGAGAGGATAGAGATAGTGCCTACCTTGTTTACTGCTGATTCCCAGCCTCTGATTATATTGTAGGAGAACATATAATTATTGGATGAATGTATAAATGGATGAATGAATGTTCAACAGAAACAGCACTAATTCAAAAGCTTTGCTAAAATATCTAGAATATTTTTTTCAAATTCCTAGAAGCATGAAGACTTGGCACAGCATATACAAATTTGAAGAAGAACATTTCATCTTCTGAAACATGAGCTGATTTTTCTTCATGAATGGTCAGTGAGCTATTAACAAGATGTGATTTTCTTTCTCCTCATCTTTATGGTCATTCTCACTCTCTGAGCCTAATATTAAAATAAGTTTTCTTTTTCAAGATTTGTGTCACTTGTTTCCATTTTTGCTTAGATCTCAATTACTATTTACCATTTAAAAACAATTCCTTCTGTTTTTATTCCAATATCACATCACAGACTTCAAAATTATCTGATAATAACATTTAAGATCTACTCTCTTGGGACATCTAGATGGCTCAATTGGTTGGGCACCAACTGGATGGGCACTGTGTTGGTTTCAGCTCAGGTCATGATCTCTAGGTCAGGAGATAGAGCCCCACATCAGGCTCTGAGCTCAGTGGAGAGTCTGCTTCCAGTCTTTCTCCCTCTGCCTCTCCCCTCCTCTGAAATAAATCTTAAAAAAAAAAAAGTCTACTCTCTTAACAACTTTCAGGTATATAATATAGTACTGTTAACTATACTATATTTGATTCCCCAGAACTTATTCACCTTATAGCTGGGAGTTTGTACCCTTTGAGCAACAACTTCCCATTTCCTCCAAATCCCAGCCCCTGGCAACAACAATTATATGTTCTATTTCTACAGGTTCAGATTTTTTTAGATTCCACATGAATGTGAGAATGTACAGGATCTGTCTTTCTCTGCCTGATTTATTTCATTTAGCATAATGCCCTCAAGGTCCATCCACACTGTCACAAACGGAAGGATTTTATTCTTTTTATGGCTAAATAATACTCCACTGTATATATTATACCACCTTTTTTAAATCCATTTATCTGTTGATAGGCACTTAAGTTGTTTCCATATCTTAGCTATTGTGAATAATACTACAATAAACATAAATATGCAGATAACTCTTCAAAACAGTATTAATTTTCTTTGGATATATACCCAGAAGTAGAATTGCTGGATCATATGATGATTTTTTTTAAAGGAAATTCCATATTGTTTTTCATGGTCAGGGTGCCAATTTACATTCCCACCAACAATCCACAAGGGTTCCCTTTTCCCCACAGTCTCACCAATACTTAGTGTCTCTTGTCTTTTTGACAATAGTCATTCTAATAGGTGTGAGGTGATATTTCACTATGGTTTTGACTTGCATTTCCCTGATGATTAGTGATATGAGCATTTTTTTCATGTACCTAATGGCAATTTATATGTCTTCTTTGGAAAAATGTCTATTCAAATACTTTGCCCATTTTTTATTGAATATAATTAACACAGAATGTTATATTAAGACTTTTCTTGTCAGGTTGTTTCTCTGCTTGTTCATTTCTGATTTTTTAGCTTTGACATGTAAGTGAAGTCATATGGTATTTGCCTTTCTGTTTGACTTATTTCACTTAGCATAATACCGTCTAGGTCCATCCATATTGCAAATGACAAGATCTCATTTTTTTATGGCTGAGTAATGTTCATTGTATGTACATTTTTGTTCCATTGTATATGGAATGTATATAATATATACATTCATTGTATACATATATTTCTTATTTATTCATTTATGGATAAATACTTGGGTTGTTTCCATATCTTGGCAACTATAAATAATGCTGTAATAAACATAGGTTTGCATATATCTTTTTGAATTATTATTTTCATTTTCTTTGGGTAAATACCCAGTAGTAGAATTACTGAATCTTACAGTATTTCTATTTTTTATTTTTTGAGGAAACTTTATATAATTTTTCATAGTAGTTACACAAATTTACATTCCCACCAACAGTGCATGAGGGTTCCATTTTCTACACATCCTCACCAACACTTGTTATTTCCTAACTTCTTGGTACTAGCCCTTCTGACAAATGTGAGACAGTATCTCATGGTTTTGATTTGCATTTCCCTGATGAGCATCTTTTCATGTATTTGTCGACCACTTGTATGTCTTCTTTGGAAAAACACTTATTCAGATTCTCTGCCCATTTTAATCAAATTGTTTGGTTTATAGTGTTGAGCTGTATAAGTTCTTTATATATCCTGCTATTAACCACTTATCAGATAAATCATTTGTAAATATCTTTGCCCACTCACTGAGTTGCTTATTTGTGTTGTTGATGGTTTCCTTTGTTGTGCAAAAGCTTTTTAATTTGGTGTTGTCCTAATAGTTCATTTTTGTTTTTGTCGTCCTAATAGTTCATTTTTGTTTTTGTTCTCCTTGACTGAAGAGACATATCCACAAATATGCTGCTAAGGGCAACCAAGAAATTACCGCCTATGTATTCTTTTAGGAGTTTTAAACATGTCACATTTATGTCTTTATTCCATTTTAAGCTTACTTTTGTGTATGGCGTAAGAAAGTGGTCGTTTTCACTCTTTTGCATGGAGTTGTCCAGTTTTCCGAATACCATTACCATTACCAATACTGAAAAGACTATCTTTTCTCTATTGTCTATTCCTGCTTCCTTTGCAATAGACTAATTGACCATATAGGTGTGGATTTATTTCTGGGCTGTCTACTCTGTTTCATTGATTTATGCATGTACTTTTGTGCCAGTATCATACTGTTTTAACTACTGGAGCATTGTAGTATATCATAAAACCTGCCCTTTGCCTATTTTTTTTAATTAGGTTTCTTGTTTGTTGCTACTGAGCTGTATGACTTAGTCAGGTACCACTTTTACATCTGCTTTCTATCTTCCAAAATTGGAAACCCCTCTCATCTACTTTTTTCTCTTCTCCATATTATGTTTATATACATATTAATCAGTTAATATTTTTGTCCATATTATGTTTATATACTTATTCTTTTTGTCCATGTTATGTTTATACACTTATTAATCAGTTAATATTTATGTTCAATCCAACATGTTAAACTGAAAGTCCAGAACATCAATAATACTTTGTCTTTATGGGTTTATTAAATGAGAAGTCATTGTTTGAAGTATAAAACTGATAGGACAAAGCTTCTTATACATAAATCTATAGCGAATGTTTATTTGTCTGTAATAGCATCAGGAAAGGGCATTCCCGTGGATGCCCTTGCAGATCAACAGAAAGAAAATAAAGAACATGATAAATGGGAGAATAAATATATCATAAACTTTTCCCAAATTTAAACTAAGATTTAACAAGACTGACTTCAAACCCTAGCAATGAAGAAGTCCCCTTGAAGTAACCTTAATAAGTGTTCATCTTATTTCTACTTGAACTTTTTCAGTGAACAAAAGGTCACAATCTTAAGAGACAAACCAATGCATTTTTGTAGAGCTTTTGGTATTTAAATCTCTGAGTTAGTCTCTGGGATGGTAAAATATTCAGCTTAGCCAAGTAGCAGAGCACTATCCTATGACAATGAACACCCAGAATCTATTCTAGTGAGGACAGGGGCAGTAGCAGCAACAACTATATCCAGATTCCAGAGAAGTGGTTCTAGTAGCAGCACTCAGTTACAGTGTGGGCATTGTGAGGGGTGCAAAATTCAGTATCTGGCTCCAATAAATCATTCCTTCTGCAAATTAACTTTGAGATTTATTTCTGTGTAATCTACAATACAAACTTGAATCTCCAGGTTTTTTCCAGAGATTCCTTTTAATATCCTTTTAATAATTAGATAATACTCAATATCCTTTTAACAAATTCCTTTTCTGCTTTAAGTTAGCCAGAGGGATTTTTTTTGTGCACAACTAAAAACATCTCTGATTGATGAAAAGTATTATTTAACTTTTAAATAACAAATTTGATAAAAATAAAAACTGATTAAGCAAAAGTAAAGTAAGTCTTTGAAAATATTACTAAACAATGTTAGAAGCTAATAGCAACATTGCAATCTGAACCTCTTCATGAGAAGTCAGTTTCTCGGTTTTCAGAAGCAGACTGGTCCTTTAACTTTTTCTTTCCTCAGAGCACTGTGCTTTATTTAGGAAGTTTCTCCTTTGGAACTAGGAAGCATCAATGAGGCCCACCACGAGTAAGTGAGCAGTGTACACCTTTCTCCTGATAGCAATACGGTGGGAGTCAATTATTGTACCGCAGCTGCTCAATAAGTAGAAAATAAGGATTGATGGTCTATTCAAATAGTTGAGGCTGAATTATTATTTGAGAGAGGAGCAAATATTTCTCCCAACTATTTTGGGGTTTTACTTAAATAATTAATGCTAGTTAATAGCTCTGAAATAATATAAAAATATTAATAACAAAACTTCATGTGCAAAGGTAGTAGAGCTTCTTGGCCAAGTAAGAAACCATCAAACCTTACTTCCCATTTTTTTTTAGTTCAATACATATGGTAAAAACATGAAATCACTAGGATTTATAAAGGCAGATTTGGCAGACTTTTTCTATTTACTGGGACTGTGAGCTATAAAATTGAATTTGGGGCCCTATCTCCAAGAAAAAGTTATTAGTTCTCAGAATAACGACATGTTAGTGGATCAGACGTAGATAAAAGATTTCCATTATGACTTTTTAGCTATGATTTACAGTGGCCTACATTGTTTTATAATGACTTTCAATTTTGAAAATGTACATTCACTGTTAGTTTCATAGATGTAGTCACAACTGATTGTGGGCTTGAGAGACTGATCCTTCTCAGTAAAAAAAAAAAAAAAGTAACATACAATAAATAGGCATTTGAGATACATTTCTAAGCATGTAATTCAGTAGAATTTTAAGGGGAAAATAAGTGTAAAAACTTTTAATAATTACTTAACCATTCATTATCTTTAGAGTCCAGAGGAAACTGGTGAATAAAACTCAACTGAAATAGAGCTCTAGCCCTCTGTTAAACATGATTCTGATTATCTACTCATTGCACCCAGGTACAAAAGAAAATCTCATACACTCAATTCTTAATTAGCATTTGGTGTGGAAGTACCATTGATAACAATTTTGCCTAAAAGAAGGCAGCCAGGACAACAGCTCTTGATTCATCCACATCTTTATTTCTTAGCTTTTAATAGGTAGACTTACCAATGATTTCAACCAAAACCTTGGGCCTCCCCATAACATCTAGCTTGAAGCCCATACTGAAATTTCCCTAACTCTATTTACCGCTCCTCTCAACCTCTTCTCCTACATAACAACACAAGGTTGATCTTCACTCCAGACTAGATCTAAAAAGCCAATGGATACATCCAGTCCCCAAAACACAACTCACCCCACTCTGTTTCATCTTAGCTTGGTCTTCTGCCTAGGTTCTCTCTCCTTAATTTCTGGACAGTTGGCCTAACTCCTCCTCTCATCCTTTCCTCTAGAATTAAAGTCCACCAAAGCCACATCCCTTTAGGTTCACTGGCTAATATTTTTCCTGAGGTCTACTCAATTCCCTTGACCAGTATAAAATTTATATGCAATATAGAGTTATTTTTAATCCTTTATCCTTGATTAACCATAATTATCAAGGTGATATTACTACAGTGATTTAAATGAGTGAGCAAATCAAATGGAACACAATATTTATCATTATTATATAACAACAATGGTAAGCCACATACGCATGATCCTAAGCTTGTTAGTCCAAGTATTTTCATAAAACTATGAGAAGGAAAAATTAACATCTATTGAGTACCTATCATTTACCAAGTCTATGCCAGAAAGGTGTGGAGTATTAACTGTTTTCTTTTTATTTTCAGATGAAAAACAAAACACCATCCAAAAACAAACAAACAACAATAACAAAAAAAAAAAAAAAAAAAAAAAAAAAAAAAAAAAAAAAAAAAAAACCACTACCACAGCCCAGATGAAATTTTCCAATAAGTCATATTTGGTCAGATGCTGAGCCAAGATTTGAACCAAAGTTCTGTGTAAGTACAGCCATTATAAAGCTTCAAATGTTTGACATCACCTTAAAATAATTTGTCTGATAACAGTAAGGCCTCTCTGAATACATTCTAAGAGAACTAGCCATAGACGTTCTGGCAAATCATTATTATTATATGGGAAAGGTATGTCATCCCTATTTTGCTAAGGAGAAACCTGTTTTACAAAGAGGTAAATAATTTGATTTAAATTACACAATTAGCTAAAGGCAAACCTAAACTCAAAAGCCACATTTTCTGGTGACTTAATTCCATTAGGAGTATTCAGACAAAGGAGACAGAAGGCATAGGTTCAGTTATTATATTTCATATGGTTTGAGGATAAAGGGAAGCACTATTAATAACTAGGCCAGAAGAGTGTCACCAGACTGTCCCATGCAAACTAGGATCTCTGGTCACCCAACCTAACAAATAGTGGTTATTTTAAAAGTATTAGTTCCTTTCCCCTTTAAGAAACAGATGTGATCTCATTCTTTTCTGGAATAGTAAGATTAGAATACTGTTCATTAAAACTGTTTAGCCAAATGTTAAAATTTGTTAAAATTAATGTTTATTTCCCAATGGAAATGTCAGAGAATGTCATAATTATTTCCACAGGTGACATATTCAAGTGCTTCTCATCCTATTTCTTCTTATATCAATGGGTCCCAAATTATTTGCTTTATTAAACAGAAGAAAAAACAAAATTTTCTTCATAATGTATAATGAGGAGCAGAACTAATGATATCCACATTCTCTAAAGTTGAATCTCCGAACATCTGAGTCTATGACTCTAAAAGTGTCTAATACTATACAAACAGAAACCAAAAGCAAGAAACAAATGTAGTTCACCATACTCCATGTAATCAATTCTACTGAAGACCAAGAAATTCTAAATTATTGTGAAATCACCATGCTATACTATAATACACACACTCATGCACGCACATACATTTCTTTTTATCTTGTTATATTTCTTTACAAAATTGTAACTACAATAGGAATAAACTGTGAAGAGACAGAAAAGGGGGTTTAAGACATGAGCAATTTTGAGATACCAGAGTTGTCAAAAAAAAAAAAAAAGCATTTTATGTTCTAAAAAAAGAAGAAAAAAAAAAGATTCTCAGATTTCTCAAATGTCTGAGACAAAAGCTAAATAGCATTAAACTGTTACTTTAAATTATTATTAGTATTAAACAGATTTTATACCGATTTTTATAAAAAGTAAGGCTTTTAAGGATTAATTTGATATTTTCCATATGTAGTAAGGCAAAGTTTATGTCACCCAGTAAGTTACCAAAGATGACACAAGTTCTCAGAAAACAAAAATCAAATGAAAGCTCAGTCGTTATAGCATTTTGATGCTAAAGAAATTTTTAATGACACATGGGTAAAATTAGACATTACTTTTTGCTATCTTTCATAAACTCATTGGTTAGTTCTAAGACTAAGCCAACGCATTAAAAAATAGTACACATTTTATGGTCTGTATTTCTAAAACAAACTACCGAACAAAGTATTTCCATACATAAATTTTGTTGTGAAAAAGTAGGTTGGGATCAAAATCATCTCTGCCTCTCAGTGGCAGAGACACATTGGGCAAGTCACCCAATTCTTCTGTAAATCAATATACTTATTTATAAAATTAAGGATATTAACTTACCATGACATACTGTCTTCTCAAGACTATTATGAAGATTAAACAAAACATTTTATAAAATGTGAAGGAATATATCAGCATAACTATATTATTCCATGTATGTCTTAATAGTCTATTAAAATAAATTATTGCCAAAAAAACAGGAATTTATTATCTTATCCAAAAGACTTAGGTTGAGTGTGAGTGCATCTAGCCCAGCAACCTGCCATTAATTCAGAATCCTATAAACTGGCAGTGATGAAAAACTATAATCCATAAGAAAATACATCTAGCCAGTTAGCCACTAACCAGTTACAAGGAAGGTGATTTTTTTTTAAATAATAAAAGTTGAGAATGTGACAGAAGTGTAAAATTGAGGAAAGGAAGTGGGACAACGTAAGTAAATCAAGAATGTTTGGGTGATTTACATTATACCATCGTTGTATGTTTGCCCAGCAAGGATCTTTTTGTTTTAACCAACGCTCGGGAAATTATTCACCCTTTAAAAAATTTGACTATACGATTCAATCCTCTTTCCAACCAGTAATGCTCAATGGTCTGACAGTTTTTTTAAGTATAAAAGGCATTTACAACTGAACTGCATTGAAGTTCTTTCCCCTATTTCTTACACCACATCCAGCTAATTGCTCTTTAACATGCTAACAGAAGGATAAGCTGGTACATAATAATTCAGGCATGCACCGATCCCATAATGCCAGGAACTCAGAAGCAGCATGAGAAAACATCAGATTTTTGGCATGTGGGCTAGATGTTTAAATCTGCATAGATTTGAGCCAATTAGACTTGTCAGACTCCAATCCAGTTGAGAGTGACCCCTGATGGTGGAAAGACATGTGGGACAAGCCACAGAAAAGCTTGCAAATGTCAGAGAGGCCAAAAGGTGTCCCACTGGCCTCAAAACTATTAATTAGCAACCAGCAAAAGCACCACCAAAGAATCGCTGCCCCAGCACTCCTCCTCCAGAGGTTGCTGCTACTCGGCCTCATTATCATCTGGATGGAAAACAACACCCTATCCTGGGAGCTCTGGGCAACACTCTTATTGATTAAGTTCCCACAGTGTTAAATCATTCTGTAGCTTTCACTCCAATCTTCCCACCCCTGAATAATAAAACCTTCAAAGGAATTACTGGGATGGAGAGGGAAGTGGGGGAGCAAGGAGAGAAGGAGCACTGTAACATACTGTTTATATAGTGCCCACAATGTCAGCATAAATCAGATCCCAGGAAGGGTTTAACAGACATCTAAAATGAAGTAATCTGAATTTTCTCTTATACTTACTAAGGCATTATTTCCTTAAAAAAAAAAATCTTAACATACTGGATATTTCTAAGTCACCTGTGCCAAATAAAATCATGACACTAAATTATACTTCTATAGGTCTTGGTGACCTTCCTTGGTTTGAAGATCACAAATAGTCTGATAGACACATGCCTGTACCAATGTGCATAGCAAAATATTCCAAGGAGGTAGAGGTGAAAGCTAAAAGCCAAAGCCATAATTGAACTCCTAAGAAAAATATACATATAAACTTTCACTCCAAATAATTTACAATTTTTTTAGTTATAGAATATTTCTATATAAACACAGATGAAACCGAAATGAATGCAAGAAAATAGGGACTATGATGTATTAGATTTACTATACATAACTGCATAGCAGTGAAAGGCAGTTTTCTCACCTATAAAATAGAGCTTAAACTATCTTGCAGAGTAGCAAACGTGGAGATTAAATGAGAGTTCGTATGAAATCCTTAGTATATGTTTAACATACAGTAAGTGTTCAAAAAGTATACCTGCAATTGCTATTATCAGTAGTATTATAAAACAAATAAATAATAACTCATTTATTCTATAAAATAATGTTTCATCTATTGGGTCTGCTTAAAGCAATACATCTATACTCCCATGTCATTTCCAATTTCCCACAGAGCATTAATAAAATAAATGTTAAGTGGACATTAAAGATCTGTATACTTATTTCTGGTTTCTCAATTAGTATACCCTGACAAACTACCTGACTATAACTTTGTTAGACCTAACAGAGGCCAAAACAGAGAATGACATACTCAAGGAAAAAGAAGAGACCTAAACTGAACTGAGGAAATCTAAGTTGGACAAACTTGGCTGTGATTTCCCCATTTTGGGACAGTTGCTGGGGCATTCTCAGCTAAGAAGAAGAAAATCAGTTAGCCAAACTTTAGGTAAGAAAAGATACTAATTTCACTTGATTATTTCATTATGAATAATAGTATACCACAACCATGATATGTGGCAATTAGAATGCTCAAGTCAGTGGAAGGCCAGTGATGATTTATGGAGTTTGTATGAAGTTAAAGTCTATCTTATGGTTACATAAGTGAAGTCATATTTTGATATTTTGGACTCATTCTCTATGTGCCCTAAGTTACTTATGAAAAGCTTTGCGATTTGAAAGCCCATGGGGAGAGGGAAAGGGACAATTTAAACTTAGTAGGCTTAAAAATAAGTAACGGGGATAAAAACAGGATTTAAGATTTAACAATTGAAAATACAGTATATAATTCTCGAGAGAATGTTTAGTGTAATATTTAGCAATATAAGATTGAAATGAAATCATTGAAAAATCTGAGCAATAAAAGAGAAAGAGATCTCTCTCAGAAAAGTACATGAGGTTGAAGGAGACAAGTTATATAAAATAAGAACTTTAAAATAAAGGCAAAATCAAATATAAAATGTCCTACAGATAGATACTCAGTCCTCTGGCAGTACTCTGTTCCTCTTATTGAACTTGTAATTGCTGCACATGTGACTATATAGAATGTTAGATATAAGACAGCAATGTCAGCATGAAATAAAATAGAAACAAAAATATTCACTTACTTGAATTGCACTGATGCACTATATTTTCAAGAGAAAGAGGTGAACTAAAAGTCATATTTGAAGAGAATTTACATTTTATAGTCCCTGCCAAATAAGTAGAGATGGTAAAATTGTTTTGCAAATGAACATTTGTTAATACTGTACTGAAATTTTTCCAAGTATTTAAGCTCAAACTGTTACTAAAAAAAGCACTCTTTTTAGAAATGTTGATTGATGTTGATCCAGTTACAACAGTAACTGGACAGAATTCACAGCTAAAACACAAAAAGATAGTTTGCTACTATATTTCCAAATCATACACAAATTGAACTGCTTTGGCTCTCAGTCTACATTTTGGCAAAAGACTTTACACTTCAAGTTTCTAGTTTCCCAACTAATCCTACTGTTTTCATGAAAAGAAAAAAAAAGCATAATAAGTGTTCACCTCTAAACACAGTGGGATTGATTATACAAGAAGATGCATGTGGAAGCAAAATGCCAAAATATATTCTAGGCTTCACTACATACCTCCTGCAATATTGAATACTTCCCAGTAGTAGTAGGTCTATGTTCTCAGCCACATATATGGAGATAAAGATGATTTTCACTGGGGGAAAGAATGCTCTCTCCTCCTCCCTCCAGCCCTACCAAATAGCCTCATTAATGCCAACAAGTCACAGAGGGAACAATTTGAAGAGAAAACCCACCTAGCAAACACCCATCACTGAACTCAGCAGAAAAAAAACTGAGCTTTCTGATTTTATCTTTGTTATTATTTTTAAATAAAAATTTAAAAGTATGGAAACCCATGACAAGCAGTTAATACAAAGGAGGGAAGACTTTAAAGTACTTTACAGGTGCATCGTTCTTTATGGGTTATTTATTAAAAACCAAATAACATTTTATTTAAGGTTAAAAGGTTAACACCATAATCATATGAATGATAAAACTTTTAAAAAGGAGAGAAGGAAGCCAGGAGAAATCAACACTACTACGTTAGTTCACTCTACTCCAAAGAGGAGTGAATATGCCACCTGACCTCCATTAGATAGTGCCTAAGTTCTTGAGACTTCAGTCCTGAAAACACAGGCATATACTCCCTGCTGAAAGTTAGAACATCTGGTAACTACAGAATTAGTCAAAGAAACGGTATGAGCCCAAACCCAGGAAGGTATGAAGAATCAGCTTTTTTGGATAAAATTATTCCATTTCAGCTAGCACTTTCCTCCCAATCATCACATACACAATCCCATACCACACAAAGACACAAACACAGACACATACTTATTCTGTAAGATAAGAAAACTTATCCTAAACAATATTCTGAGAAACTTCTTTTCCCTAATACTGAGGCCTGGGCTCTTTCCTCAGAATCTTGTTCTACATCATCAGACTGAAACTCTTGCTGGGAAGGATGAAAATAATGACAACTCCAACTGAGAGGCCATTCACACTATTCATAATTATAGAACAGGATCACAATGGTTACAGAATTGGCAGGGGGGTGGGGAGGTTTAGGAGGTAAAGGAGAAAACCATTTGGTCATAAATCACAAAAGCCATTCCTCACCAAGCCTTAATACTGGGTCTTAACGGAAGTTCAAACGCCTAAATTTATCTATCACTTGCAATTTAAAACAGCTGATCTCAAATAAGTAATTATTTAAGTAAGGTTTTAAAACTAATCACTACAGTTTTTTTTAATCAACTTTCCTATAATCATTTCACAGTACACTGAAATGGTATTTTTTAACAAAGTGTGGCTATACTTGTCCTTTAATGATGAAAGGACAATTCTAACTAAGAAACTTTGTATTCTTACTACTTCACCAAGACACTATCGATATATCTTTGCTCCTTCAGGTAAACACTTTAGACTAGCAGAACAGAAAT
The DNA here is from genome assembly GCA_004024625.1 of Mellivora capensis. Taxonomy (NCBI): domain Eukaryota; kingdom Metazoa; phylum Chordata; class Mammalia; order Carnivora; family Mustelidae; genus Mellivora; species Mellivora capensis. Next base: position 74,904 of record PISX010006981.1, on the reverse strand, counting down.
ATACCAATAATGGTCACAGCCTTGGAGTTCATTCTAGTAAATCTTATCCCTACCCAAACAAATGTCCATCAATTTGAACTAGAGGTGAAATATCCCTTTCAAGAATCCAAAACTTTGTTTTGTTCAAACTAACACTATATTTAAAATTTCATTCTTATTTTACTCATTTTGTTTAAGAGTGCTAAAATTTAGCTAGAATAATTCAGGATATGACAAATTACTATTATAAACTGTGTATTAAATAAGCAAAAGTATTCCTTGAAAAGAAAAATGAAAACCAGAAAAAAAGCTGATGCAAATATCCTTTTAACATAAGTTAGTGATAATAAACCAGTCTACAATGGAATATCAATAACTTCTGATCGCTAGTTTTATTGAGAGATGATGAGTCAGAACTCAAGCGCCACATAACTAAAAACAAGAGGGATGAAAGTCTCTACCAGCTACTGTCATTTTTTTCCTTTTGTATGTCACTGAAGAATTTAGGGTTTGGTTTCTGGAACATTTTGGCAAGCATAGGTGTCCCTCTTTCATTTTCATTGCAACTCACTGTGAAAGGTTTCTTAACAGTGATGGAATGCTGATCCCACAATAGAAAACCATTATTTTTATTCTAGTTAATAAAAACTAGGAGGGTTTTTTTTTTTAATTTTTATTTTTTTAGTAATTTCTTTCACTGTCGCTAATAGTCTTATGATAATAATTATAGTATATAATCTGACACAAGTGCTCTTAAAGAAATTTCTGGTAAAGGACTGCAGCCTCTGTGGGAGGTAACTGTCGGAATTATCTTAAACCACTACCTGTCTTCAGCTACAATAGAAAAGGCCTTTAATCAAAATAATCCTTTTTCAAAAGAGCAACTTTTTTTCTTCTGCAATTCACTCATCTTAAAAGAGCACTATAGCTTTTGTGCATAACTTAATTCATTCTTCAAGACAAGTACAAAATTTGTCACTGACATTTAGCGCCAGCCGTAGGCAATGGATAAAATGAACTAGTTAGCAATTTAACCTGTAAAAAAACAGAGTGGGATGAACAATTTTCTGCCATCAAAGCAAATGGCTAACATTTAGCAGGATTTTATTTTTATTTTTCAGCCCATCCCATCTTCAAGAAGAAAGAAGTCAGGCTAACATTTTTTCAGGGTCCTAAATCTTCCTCTCAGCCTATTCCTTTAATGGTTTCAAGTAAATGACTATCCAGAGGATAATTAGGCACTGTGCTGTCGCATCGTGTCAGGTCACAGCTGGATTTAGTCAGCATTAACCTTTGGGGAGAATTGGAATATCAGTATCATTTAAAATTAAAGACGTGTAAGCAGGCATTTCTGGAGATGTTAGAAAAGTAATTGTCTGTAAATTGTTTGACCTTGAGATTTAATTGCATGCACAACACACATTCCAGCAAGAGCCCTAGACTGTCTTCATTCTTTTACCTCCAAACCTCACTCCACAGGGCCCATTAGGCTACCTGTGGCTTTTTTAGTAAAATATTAAAGATTTTGGCCTTCAATTTAAAACAAAAGCTTTGAAGCACTGCTGCATAGACTAAAAATTTAAAGCAAACATTCTTATCAATCAGAATACCAATTTTACTATATATTTTTAAATGCACACAGATATAGTTATGTTTGAAGGCAAAGTTTAAATCTCACCCCCCCATTCTTTTCCGCTAACAAGTTTGCATATTTTGCCTTATTCCCTTTTACCCTAATGAGACAGCTTATGCTTTCAAAGTCCCTCAAGCTAAGCAAATCTCCCCACTACTTCCACTGTTAATAATGAAACTTTGTAATTATACAAATCCAAGGTGGCCAATCAGCTTTCCAGGCTGAGCCTTCGGGTACCTCATAAATTATTCATGTGACACTTGGGCCTGTGAACTCACTTGCTCATATTAGAAGCCTAATTAATATTTAATCACACGTGCACAGGGCACTTGGAGCTGCACTGTCCCTGAAAGAAGGGTAAATATAAATGTGCATATGCCTTGATGCAAATCTCATTCAGTATCAAAAGGAAGTGTCTACTGGCATACGGAAGTGACCATGAAACACCCTAGGTGCCTTCTAGTATGATTCACCTGCACTAAGCCTACTGCATACCAGGGACTGTGCAGGACCCTGAAAAAAGGAAATTGAAATCCCTATACCCCAGGGCACCCACAAATCCTTTCTGGTTTGAAACCAAGGGATTTCAAAGCCTTTGACAGGTAAATATTTTCTTTTCAAATTCCAAACAGAAAATTAAAAATTGAACATAGTTATACAGCGGTCTAGAAAGGAATGATACATATCCACATTCTCAAAGGACATTTGGCCTTGTATAGTATTCATTTTATTTCTTCAGAGGCAGTTAAGAAACATACAGCATACCTTAGTAACCTTTCCTAAGATTTCACTATTTTTTTCCCCAGGAGAAAGGGCTAGAAAAATAAGCCAAACATTATCTGTCTTGGCAGGCTTAAAGACAACTGCTATTTAGTGGAGTTATCTTAAGTTATACAAAGAAAAATAAAATACCTTCTTTCAAAGGGTGACTGGAGAAAAAGGCAGGCCCATTGCTAGTTATGCCACACCAGAAGTCTGTGAGATAAGAGAAATAGTTACTGAGCAAGACGTATGATCGGAGTCCACAGGCATAGTACTGGATAGAATCAGCACTGCCATGCTGTATGAATGTATACTCCCAGGTTTCATAGTTTTAAAAGTACAACCAGTGGCATTGTTTCCAAAGATCTCTTCAGTCTTTGATGACATCTCCATTGCACCAGAAATGAATCTATTGCTTTCCCCTGGCACTGCCATGCCACAATTATCACAGCCAATAACTCCACATTAAGAGTACTGATGAGGGGCAGAGTTTATAGTTCCTTGGGCATTTATATTGCAGCAGCCCCAACCTCTCATGAGGTGGACATTTTAGCAGGTAAGTCAAGTGACGTCATGGCAATTCTTTTACCAAATGCAGAAATTGTGAAGAGTTACAGGACCACCATTTAGATAATCAACTAACAAAATGCTTTATAACAACCCTAGGAAGTGGTACCCCTGGCCACTCTTATTTTATTTTACGCATGAATTAGGATGTGCCCAAATATGGTCTTGATAGCTTAGAGTCCGCATATTTAATAGAAATAATGTTTCCATGTGTCTACTTGTACTAAACTTCCTTCTTCCTGGTCAATAGGACACACTCTTAAAGATTTGCAGAACATCTATGACAAAATCCTGTTGCCTTCACCCTGGGTTCTCTCAAATACCCACCTAATCTCCCGCACTTCTAGAAGTCACCCATTACTGAGGATCCTTTTTCCTGGGCTACACAGGGTTCTGATTGATTCTAATTCTTTACCAACCTGGAAATTTGTGTAGAAATTGTGCATAGATATAAATTATATAGACCTATGAGGAGTATATCTTAAATGTCATAAGACAAATAACCACTGATTTCTAAAAGACAATAAATTTGGAGTCCCTAAAATCTGAGTTCAAATTTCAGCTCTCTTTATTGCTATGGCTTTGAGCAAGATATACACTCTCATCAAATCTCAGTTTTGTCACATGACTTTGCTAACACCTACATAATAGATTAAGATAACATATGTAAAGCATTCATTAAAGTGCCCAGCATGCAAAAGGTGCTCAAAAATGCTAGATGATATATAGTTATCAGGACTCACAATTCATCTAATCATTCATTCATTCTTACCCCAATCTTTGCTAGTTGTAATAGGTTATTATACAACAATAACTAGAAACCATGGTACCTATTTATCTTCAAGAGAATGAGGAATTACTCCTTCAGCTCAGTTTTTAACACAATCCTGATTAGAGCCTTTTCTTTTAAGAGTTTCACTGTAGTTATTATCAGCAAAGAAAAAGAAGAGGGAGCATGGCCAAATGTTTCTATACTACTTTAGAAAATAACTCACACCATCCACAGCATGACTATTAGCAAATCTTGTTCATTACTTGTCATAAGCTGACAATCAGTAGGAACTGTAACTCTAGGAAGTTCAGTTTGGACTATGCCAAATCATAGATAATGGTGTGCCAGAGTTCAGGGTGAGATTTTTCTGGGGGTTAAGAGCAGTGAGAGGAATGGAAGTAGAGCACATGCAAATATGCCTCCTGGACCCCAGATCTGCTTTGACAAAAGCTTGAAAAATGGCAAAGATGTAGAATTAAACAATCCTAGGTGACCACCAATTCCTGGCTATGGATCTAATTGAAAGACTAATTTATACTGTAGCGCATAGAGCTGAGACTGTTCAAATACTTTCTGCCTCAGTGATGACTGCCTCTGAAAGAGAGAGACTGAGCCTGCAGGTGGTAGGGGAGTATGGAGTATGGAAAACAGTGAACTCAACTTTGAAAAGCTACAGATGGTAAGGAGAACAAAGGCAGAATAATTGGGGGGTGGACTATAAAAGAACATTCCCACCAATTTAACAATATTCAAATAATTAAAAAAAATAGATACCCACAATTAGACAGCCTTCTAACAAACCCCTGTGGAAGGACTATATTTAGCAAATGAGTGAAATTATCCAAACTGCCACTGTATAGCGGACTGGCATCAAGTGGTCACATACTTGATAGGCATAAAGCTGAAAATTCCCAGTCAAATTTAAATTCCCAGTCAAAAATTAAATTTTGTAAACTTCCATGTTTACCTCTAGTATTATCTTTGACTCTGTAAGGACAATCCTCATGATATATCATAGGCATTATCTGTAGTTATTGATACTCTATCTCACTCTATTCTATAAACCCTGAATCAGCATTTGTCAAAAATTGGTTCAGGGACAACATGTATCAGAATCTCCTGAGGCTCACAGCTGAGGCTTATACAGTTCAGTGGACTCATTTTAGGAAAAAAAAAAAAAAAAACAAGATTACAAATCAAAGTTAGAAACAAATGTGAATATTTAGCATTAAAAAATCACAACAAATTACTGAAGCCTTGAAAACTGAGGGTCACTTTAGGAAATTTACCCAAAGTGCTTGTATAGAAACAGTTCCTGGTAAAAACCTGGCTCCCCAACTCCACCCAGAATACTCTATAACTTCTAGCAACTTCCAGAATTCACAGAACCAGTGAAGTGAGAAGCTCTGTCAAATAAGCCCTGTTAGCTACACAGTAAACTGCCCCTATCTGAGATAATTGTTAAAAATGGAGATGCCCAGACCTTTCCAAAATCCCTAACTCAGATCTTATGTGTGTAGACTCAAGAATCTCCATGTCTACACATGCAACTCTAAGGACCACTGCCGTAGATAATAATAAAAGACCTGAGGTCAAGATTTTTATCTACCCATACAGTTCTCTTTGCATATAAAAGTTCCCTTTCCATATTCCTAGCTCACAGCAGGTATTCCATAAATACGTTGAATTACGAAGTTAAATGTTGATGTGTTTTACCAGCCTACCAAGTTCCTTGAAGGCAAGCACTAGCTACCTATTTCTCTAAATCACTTTAGCAGTTAGAACCATGTTCGGCACATACTAGGCCCTCAAGAAACAGTGGAATAACCTGCTGTAAAAACATGAACTTTAGAAAACTGCACCAATTTGTGGGAAAAAAGGATTGTGTGATGATAAGAAAGGATATCCCTCTTCTAGGGAGAAAAAAAAGGATTGCCAAAGCACTTACAAGTTTGAAAATCTCAAGCACTGTGCAGTTAAACACACTTTTTTCACTCCCCAGTGTTTATTAACACCATCAGTGACAACATTTAAGGGACTGTACATGGATAATGAGGAACACACACATGCCTATTGCACAAACATCACAAGCCTCCCAAGCTATGTGATAAATAGGACAGTTATGTAAAGAGCAAAGTGGGCCATGAAGATCTGGAGAGCAGCAGCTCCTCTTCTCCTCCCAGGGCTAACCATGTGGCAATCAGCCCCATGGGGCCAGGTTTTTCAGGAAAACTGAAAATCCAAATTACTATAAGAAAGCTCTTAGTTTTTTAAATGCCATTGAGAACTAATGCAGAATTTTTAAAGGCACTGAATTGAACAAACAAAATATGTCTATAGGCCATCATGATATAATCTCTAACACTGGGAGCATTCACAGACAACAGTGAAGTTAGAAGCAAATATCCACACCACAATCTCATACTCTGATAGCTCCCTAATCTGACTGTGGCCTTATCAATAACACTTTCCATATATCCATCTTGGAGCACAATTCCAGAATATTTGATTCACTGCTGAATCTCTAGCACCTAGTACTCTGCCTGGCACTAATTGAAACACAATACATAGTTGTTGAATGAATAACTGGAGTAAGTTTCTTTAACCTCATAGATGAAATTCAAAACCATATTACTGGATGAATGAGGCAGACCTAAAAGAATATACACAGCACATGGTATTACTAGTTCAAGTTTAAAATCTATAACACAATATTAAATATATTCTATAGATTCATGTATATATAGAAAAAATAAAGATAAACACAAATATGATTAAGAAAATTAGAATAGACAAATTTTAGAATAGAATCAAGAAAAGGACATCAATTGTGGGGGCATACATAGAAGACTTTATATTTGCAATTTTTCTTTCTTAAGTTGAGTTATGGGTACATGGCGTGAATTACATTCTTAACCTTTTTAATTACTGAAGTACTTAATAATAATATTTAAATAAACTTTTGATTTTGGAATAATTTAAGATGTATGAAAAATTTGCAGATATAGTACAGAGAGTTCCTATATGCTCTTCACCCAGTGTTCCCTATCTTATATTAGTTAACACCTTTTATTAGTATGATACATTTGTCAAAACAAAAAAGTTAACACTGGCGCATTACTACTAACCGAACTCCAGGCTTCAATTGCCTTTCACTGTATTTTCTATAAATATCTTATTTCTGCTCCAGGATCCAAATTAGGGGACCACATTGTATTTAGTCGTTATGTCTCCCCAGTCTATTCTGGTCTGTAACAGTTTCTTAGTCTCTCCTTGTTTTTCATGATTTTCACAGTGTAAAGCAGTACCAGACAAATATCCTTAAATGTCTCCTACTGGCCATTTTCTGTGGTTTCTCTTATGTTTAGATTGGGGTTATAGATGTTTGGAAAGGAAAAAAGAGAAGTGAAGTGCCCTTTTCATCACATCACATCATATCAGGGGTACTGGTTTTCCACATGACATCATTGTTGATGATGATTTTCATCATTTGGTTAAGATGGTGCTTGCCAGGATTCTCTACTGTAAAGTTATCTGTCTTCCTTTCCTTGCTCTATGCTTAGGAAACAAGTCACTAAGTCTAGCTCACTCTCAAGGGAAAAGAGTGAGGCAAAGGGGGAAGAACTAAGCTCCACCTCTTTCAGAGGGAAGTATCTGCACATAGGTAATAATTTTTGAAAAAGAAAATTGAGTATAACATAACAAGAGAATAGGAGACATAAAAAGTGAGAATTATACTCCCAGAAACAGCCAAGGCTTTTCTGTGACCTGTGGAGACAATAGTGTCTCCTATTCTTACGATAAATAGATGTGCATGTTCAAGATGTCAAAACAGTCTCTTCTGGGAGTTATTTCTTTCTTTAATTGTTCAAAGAATAACCAAATTTTCTAACAAGTAACCATTCTGTAAGCCTAGATGCTAATACCGGCTTTAATAAAAATGTAATAGTTGTTCTATTCAAAGGAAATTTTTCTTTGCAAGCATTTGACTACCTATTGTATTCAAGAGAATGGACTGGCACTGTGAAAAATTTCTTCTAAAGTATGCACAATATTTAGTACTTGCCCACTAAGGAGGTTACAATCTGGTATAGAGAGAGAGGGGTTAGATAGTTTGAAGACAAGTGCCCACATAACAATAGATCAAGTCACAATGGGTTTATTGCCATAGTAAAATACTAATTCAGTGGTATATGGATTCAGAAGAGGAAAAGATGGAATCTAAGTGAGAGGTAGCTAGTGAGACTGTGCTTGCTATATATCACCTCTAGGGAATTCTCCTTGTCTCTTTTTAGAGAGGCACAATAACTGAGATCTGGGGTCTTGATCAATTTAAGTCCTAGATTCTACAATAGAAGACACCCATAAAAAACAAAACCAGTAAATAAAATCAATGCCAGAGTATGGTGTAGAAAGTAGAAAACTATAAAATTACCCATAAGAAAGAAATAAAGAGGGGTTCCTGGGTGGTTCAGTCAGTTAAGTGTCTGCTTTCAGCTCAGGTCATGATCCCAGGGTCCTGGGATTGAGCCCTGCATCAGGCTCCTTGCCCACCCAGGACCCTACTTCTCTCTCTGCCTGCCACTCTCCCTACTTGTCCACTCTTTCTCTCTGTCATATGTCAAATAGATAAATAAAATCTGGAAAAAAGAAAAGAAAGAAAGAAAGAGAAAGATTATAATCTTCACTGCATCAGTGTACTGCTCAAAAACACTGGAATGAATCCTATTTGTTAATGTATTAATCCTCTCCTTGGCTCTGTGCCAACTTGCATTATCATACTTCTCCAGTCTTATTTCTCAGCAGTTTCAACGTGGCCCAACTGCTTCCATTAATTCAACCACTTATTCTACTTTGCTTACAGTTTCCAAAATGGGGTCTCCAGACCCTATATATTAGCCAAGAGATCCTTTTCATTGTGAGCTACTTACACCAATTCAGATAAACTCAAGCAAAACAAAAAAAAAAACAAACAAACACACACAAAATAAAACAAAAAACGAACAAAAAAAAATAGTGGAGGGACATGGTAATTGGCTCACATAACTGAAAATTCAGGGCAACTTCAAGACACTGGCTGTGACTATTGGCTTTGATTTCCTCTCTGGATATTGCATTTTCAAGCAGACTTTCCATTTACGGTGATTTCTGACTGCTCTGAGAGCACATCCTCACAGCCTAGCAACTTCAGCAGAAAGAATTCTTATTTTTCTCCAGTTATTCCAATCAAAACCTCAGGATTGAATCTTATTGGACTGACAGGTCACATGCCCATCTTTGAAACAAAAATCATGGTCAGGAAAGAAATATGCTAATTGGCTAGACCTGGATCACATGTTTATCCTTAACTTTGTGAAAAGAAAGTCAGCAATTACATTGAAACCATCAGGACTGACAGATAGGGGACTGGTGGTTCTCCAGAGTAAAACATGTTTATTCTTGTAATCATAAGAAAACAGAACAGGTACCCAGTGGATAAAAACAGTCGTATTTATCTTATCATGTCTGTGTCCTTTCCCCAAGTAGAATTCACTCATTTTTCTCATTTATCTCCTTGGACTGCTCACATTTCTGCTGTTCTTCACGATATTTTCTCATGAAATTTGTCTACTATGATGCTTGAAAAAGTTTTACTTACCTTTCAATAGCTTGTTTATATGTCCTCTCTTTTGTTAAGACTTTCACTAAGGCTCCACTCCTGTAATTGCTCTATGATTCCATAGATCATATGTTCCTCCGTTTGGTAATTATCCTATTCTCCCTTATTAAGGTAATTTGTGTAATATAAATTCTCTGAGGGCAGAGAAGGTACCATTCCCATCTTTGTTTCACTTGCCCTGAAGCAAGGTATCATATGCAAAGGAGTCATTTGATAAGCATTTGTTAGACACACCCAAATGCTTTCTCCTCAAACCTCTTCCCTTATTAATTCTTTCTCACTTTGATCCGCCATTTCTTGAGAATCCTCTCCATATTCATATGCTTTTGATACTGTTGCTTCTGCCAGGCTCTAAGTCTCACAGAATCTACCTGATCTTCACCATTGGGTTCAGCTTTGTTCCAATCTTTAGAGACTAGAGGCCAATACTGAGTTGAGATGGAGGAATTTGAAGTATTCTAACGAAACACCTAGAGAACTACATTAACTAGTACAGTTCCTCTTCTGACCAAACTTCTACCTTGGTGACCTACATGGCACCTATTTCCTCTAAAACTGATTCTATATATAATCTATGGAATAAGAGGTTGGTATACATTATAAACAGAGCAAGTTTTAGTGTCAAAAGATTTGTGATTTCACATAAATTACTCAATATGAGTCTTGTTTATCTGTGAAGAGAGATTTTTAAAATGTTAACTTCACAGAGTTTTCTCAAGTATAAAATAAAATAACAAAGAGCCTAGCATAACAGGTGATATATAGCATGTAACAAATGTTCCCAGTCTATGCTAAAAGTCAATGGACCAGCTAACCTGCCTCCCTTTTTCCTCTATAAAATCTTCCCATCAAGGAATCTTGCAAGGATAGGCTCACTTAAATGATCCAATATCATATCAGATAATTGAAAATTTAGTTGTTGCAATCCAAGAATTTTCTGAAAATTCCAATGGAATGGGATTTCTTCTGCAGAACCGAAGCCTAAGTCTATTCCCTAACTTGACTGAACCTATAACTTCTTTCATTATTCTAAAATCCTAACTAGTCAAGTCCTCAGAATTGAATAAAGACCCCATTTTATCCTTCCATTCCAAAGCCTTCATAATTGTTTTTTCCAAGCCCCAGAGCCTGGGTGGGATTCATGTCTTGCTCATTCATAAACAGAACTATATGGGCTGAAACTAATGCCAAGTTCCATAACCAGGACCACATGAACAGGTGCAAATAAAGAACTCAAAGACTTCCCTAAGTATTCTTATGATAAATATTAGGATGTTGAGGAGCCAGGGAGGAAAAAAAGGTAGGAAACCCATCATTTTATTATTGTTTTACCTCTTATGATAAAAAATGGAGAACACAAAGAGCTACTGCTGCCTATTGTTCCCAGAAAAAAAGAAACCTCCTTCTAAAGGGAACAATGTAAAGAGGGAAGTAAAGGAGTAACTTTAAAATGGAGAAATCTGACAAACACCTGCCTCAGCCAGGTAACAGATGTTAATATTAACAATACTAGGTCATATTGAGAGCATATACCCTTAACATGTATGGTAGGAAGGATCTTTATACTTATTTTTATGATTATAGTCTCAAAAACTCATTACCCCAGTTTAATCATGAGAAAAACATCTGACAAATTCCAATGGAGGGATAGTCTATAAAATACCAAACCAGTACTATTCAAAACTGTAAAGGTCATCAAAAACAAAGAAATATCAGAGAAACTGTCACAGTCTAGAGAAGCTTGACATATAATAACTGAATGTATTGTGGTATCTATCCTAGATGGGATCCTGGAACAGAAAAGGACATTAGATAAACACAACAACAACAACAAAAAGAAATAAAGTATGAAGTTTAGTTAATATATCACTATTAGTTCATTAGACAAATGTACCATATTAATGTAATAAATGTTAACAATAAGGAAAACTGAGTGTAACTTTTCCACAAATCTAAAACTATTTTATTGTTTTCAAAATAAGGATTATATTGTTTTAATCTGCCTACTGAATTTTAAGAAAAATAAATAAAAAGAAATTATTACCTACACAGATATAGTGAAAGCACAGAACACCAAAGATAAAGAGAAGATCCTAACAGCAGCCAAAGAGAAAGTCAGATAAATTTTAAAGGATATCAGCTTACTTCACATTAGCATAATGGAAGCCAGAAAACAGCAGATAATATTTTCAAAGTGCTTAGAGAAAATAATTTCAATTTAGAATTATATGCCCAGGAAAAAAATCTTTTAAAATTAAAAAAAAAAAAAAACAAAAGAAAAACAATTTTAGAGAAATTAAGATGTGAGAATTTACCATCTGCTGACTCACACTAAAGCAAATTATAAAGGACATTCATGGGGCAGAAGAAAAATAAGTGCAGATAAAAGATCTGGGATGCAAGAAGGAATGATAACCAAAGAAAATTCAAATTTGGACAAATAAAAAATTAAGGACTACCAGAAACAATAATAAAGATACCTAATTTTCATTATTAAAAAATATTGGAATTAAAATGCCTATAATGGGAGGGGTAATGATAGTAAATTTTTCCTTGGGTATTACATAAAGGAGACAAACATACTATTTAAATTTAGACTTAAATACTTCTTCCTTATTACTAGGGAAATCATTAAAAGAATAGAAATAGAATTTTCGACTGCCAAACTAGTCAAGGGGGACATTCTGAATGACAAAAAGTTTTGTTATTCAAAAGGAATGGAAAAAAGAGAGAGAAATAAAAAGAAGTATAGAAAAAAGCAAAATAAACAGACAACATAAGATAAAATGGAAAAATGAATTGTAATCATTAGTCATTATTAATAATAATTAGTAAACTCTCTGGATAAAAGACAATAATATTTAGATAGGATCAAAAACAAAGACAAGGGCACCTGGGTGGCTCAGTCTGTTAATTGTCTCTCTTCAGATCAGAACAAGATCCCAGGGTCCTAGAATCAAGCCCCACATCAGGATCCCTGCTTAGTAGTGAGCCTGTTTCTCCCTCTTTTCCCTGCTCGTGGTTATCCATCTCACTTGTACTTTCTGTCACTATCTTTGTCTCTCTCTCAAATAAATAAATAAAATCTTAAAAAAAAAATCTAGCTGTACTGATATCTAAAAAGACACACTAAACAAAGTCATAAAAAAGCTGAATGTACATGTAATTGAAAAATACAACAGGTATTTGGGGAATCTGTAAAATTAGCTTGAAGGACTCAGGACTCAACACATACTCATAGTCATGGCTAGGATTTATTACATTAAATAGACACAAAGCAAAATCAGCAAAGGGAAGTCCAGAGAAAGCCAAATATATAAGCTTCCAAGAATCCTCTCCCAGTGGAGTCACATAGGGTGTGCTTAATTCCCAAAACAATGAATTGTAACAGAATTTGTGAAATGTTGTCTACTAGAGAACCTTATTAGAGACTAAGTGCCAAGGGACTTAATTGGAAGATGATCATGGTCAAGCTTCTCAAGAAATTTACCTATAGATTCAATAAAATTCCAATCAAAGTCTATATAGATTTTTTCATCGAATGGACAATCTGATTCTAAAAGTTATACAGAATATCAAAGAGCCAAGAATAACCTAAACATTTCAGAAAAAGAACAAGCTCAGGAAAATTGTTTTACCAGTTACGTAGAATTACTTCAAACCTATGGCAAATAATACAGCATACTGGCACAGAAACAGACAAGTTAATCAATAATGGATAAGAACAAAGAGCCCAGAAAGAGCCTCAACATATAAGGAAGTGTGATTTGGGATAGACCTGGCTTCACAAGATGATCACTTGAATAAATGATGCTGGAATGGTTGGTTTTACATATGAAATGAAAAAAAAAGAAAAGAAAAGAGAAAGAAAGAAAGAAAGAAAGAAAGATTTGTTACCCATCACTAAACACAAAAATCAATTCTAGTTGAATTAAATATTTAAATGAAGAAGACATAATTTTAAACCATTTCAAAGAAAATATAGAACATTTATAAAATCTCAGAGTAGGGAATAATTTCTTATATAATACCAAAAAGCACAATTCATAAAAGAAACAATAATCCTCAGTGGTAAAATCAAGAACTACTACTCATCAAAAATTACTGTAAAGAGAGAAGAATGTTGAGCAACAATTAATGGGAAATACTTATGGAATATTTAACCAACAAAATTCTGGCCCAAAGGAAAAATCTCCTTTATTCCTTTGAATAAACTTAAAATAATTTTAAAATCTCATAGAAAAACTGGCAAAGGCACAAATATGAATATAACAGAAAAACAAATAATAATGGTATTATTCAAATACATATGTTATTTCATATATAGATATGAAAATTAGCCAGTAAATTTAAATTAAAATAATGCAATATGATTTTATGCACAGCAAATTGGGAAAAAATTAGTAGTCTAAAAATAGCAAGCTTTCATGAAGTTGTTGATTTATATAGGTAGTTTCATATGTTGCTGGAAGGTACAGCTACTCTGAAAAATTATTGGTATTGTCTAGTAAAGTTAAAAACATACATTCCTTATGATCCAAAATCTACTTTCAGTGAAATAGTTCAACAAATACATCTTGAAACATACATGTGAATATTCACAGCAGCAACTGTTAATATATCCTCCCCCCCAAAAAAAAATCCATTGATAGTTAAATGTATGAAAAATGAATTTGGGGATGCCCAGGTGGCTCAGTCAGTTAAGCATCTGCCTTTGGCTCAGGTCATGATCCCAGGGTTCTGGGATCGAGTACTGCTTCAGGCTCCTTGCTTAGTGGGGAGCCTGCTTCTCCCTCTGCTTGCCACTCCGCCTGCTTGTGTGTACTCTCTCACTCTCTCTCTCTGACAAATAAATAAAAGCTTAAAAAAATGAATTTGGCTTATCAATATAATGAAATACTCTACAGGAGAGGAAAAAAGTACAAATATATATATCTATCTATAGAGAGAGATATAGAGATATCGCATCATACTATTAAATGAAAAGAACAGGTCACATAAGAACACATAAAGTATAATTCCCTTTATAAAGAACAAAGCTAAAATTATATATGCTGTAAAGGTATCATATATGTTTGCTAAACTATAACCATATAGCAGGGCTTCAAATTATATAATGTTCTAATGTTCTGGGAACGGGGAAAACTAGTGTGGTGTCTTGGAGGAACAGCAAAAACAACTGAGTAGCTGGAAATGTCTGAACCTATCAAAGAGAGATAGGGAATAGAGAGAGAGGGAGGTAGATGAACATGCAAAGCCAAGGGAAAGGTTAGAATGTTACTTTGAGTATAAAGAGAAGCCTCTGGAACGTTTTGAGTTCGGAGTAGTGTGATTTGATGTTTGTTTCACTCTGGCTATATGTGAACTATAACTGCATAGGAGTGAAAATTCTGGAGGCCAGTTAGGAGGCTATTTCAATAACACAGGCAGAAGATAAAGATGTCTTGGACAAGAGTGATACTGGAGGTAGTAAAAGGAGATCAAATTTGGGAATTTATTAGAAGGTAAAAAACTTGCTGACTATATGGTTTGTGTCAAGGCTGAAATTCAGATTCAAAGATTATGTTTGGGGTTTTGAGCAAAGCAACTGGATGAATAGGGGTGCCATTTATTGTTGTGGACACTAGAAAATCAAGTTTGGAAATGAGTGAAAATCAAGAACTCTCTTTAAGAAATGCTACCTTAATGGGTGCCTCAGTGGCTCATTTGGTTAAACATCCAGCTCTTTGTTTCAGCTCAGGTCATGATATCAGGGTCATGAGATCAAGCCCTACATTGGGCTCTGCTCTCAGAGCTGAGTCTGCTTAAGATTCTCTCCTTCTCCCTCAGGCCCAGCCCCACCACCAAAAAAACCACAAATTAATAAATTAAAGAAAGAAAGAAAAGGAAAGAAAGAAATGCTACCTTAAGACACTTAACAGACAACCCAGTGGAGATCCCATGTATACAGCTGGATGTGGATCTCAGAGGTGCCGTCAGGATATATGTCACATTTCACTAATTCTATGATATGCTTTTTCATATGTTAATATCTTTGAAATTGAGGTGTATCTTACAATCAATGTTGTCTTGTGGCGAGAATTGACTTTTTTTTTCTTTCTTAGTGGCATATAAAATAATACATCTTATAATCAATAGAATCTTAGATCCTTTGAATTATAGAATACTTGAAAGACATCGGAATATAGAAGGCATTAAAGCCATGAAACTGTGAGATCACTCAGTAAGTAAGTAGAGGGGGAAGTAATGGGGAGGAAAGATGGAAAAATGAACCCTGGAGACAAAACACAAGAACATTTATAGACCTGGAAGAATAAGAGAGGTTGGCAAAGGAGAATTAAAAGGGTGCCCAGTGAATCGGGAATTAGAGTTAACAGCTAGCAGTGTCTTGAAAATCATCAAATTATTTCAAAAAGCAGGGAAGAAGAGATCTGTTGTGTCAGAAATAGCGGAGGAAAAAAAAAGACAATGAAGGTTGAGAATGAAAAAAGAAAGGAGAATGAGACATTCATTTTCTAACTAGGAGTGGTTCAAAAGAATGGCAGGGACAAAAGCCTGATGGAGATGGAAGGGAAAAAAAGGGAAGGAAATCAAGTAGAGCCAATGGTGTCTTTAAGTCATTTTTTTTTTAAGATTTTATTTATTATTTGACAGACTGAGATCACAAGTAGGCAGAGATGCAGGCAGAGAAAGAGAGGGGGAAGCAGGCTCCCTGCCAAGCAGAGAGCCCGATGCGGGGGCTCGATCCCAGGACCCTGGAATCATGACCTGAGCCAAAGGCAGAGGCTTTAACCCACTGAGCCACCCAGGCGCCCCTCTTTAAGTCATTTTGTACACTGACTGTGTTTTCTTATCTCAACTAGAATAGAATATTCCTTAAGGCAGGGATCTTTGTTTTGTTTTGTTTATTTGTTTGTTTATAGTTTAAGAGCCTAATATAGTGCCAGATGCTCCATAAATATCTGTTACACTGAACTGACTCTTTTCTGTTTAGCTATAACATAGAGCAGAGAAATGGAGCAACAGTGAATTTTAATGGTCTTTTATGTAGAGAAGGAGTGGCATTCTGGTAGCTTTTTACCATAAAAGACAACCAGCGAACAGAATTACTGTAGGGCAGGTCTGAGCTCAAAATAAGCAAGAAAATAAGAGGAGGTTGCCTTTTTGCAGAGAGGTAGTAAGGGTACTATCATTACCTAAAACAGACAATAAGCTATAAAATAGTATCAGAGAATATGGGATTTTAGAGAGGATTAAAGAATTACTGGACAGAAAGTTGAACCGAAGTGCCTTCTAACTTTAAATTTTTTTCTTTTCAGGGGCGTCTGGGTTGCTCAGTGGGTTAAGCCTCTGCCTTCAGCTCAGGTCATGATCTCAGGGTCCTGGGACCGAGCCCCACATCAGGCTCTCTGCTCAGTGCGGAGCTTGCTTCCCCCTCTCTCTCTACCTGCATCTCTGCCTACTTGTGATCTCTGTCAAGTAAATAAATAAAATCTTTAAAAAAATAATAATAATATTTTTCTTTTCAGAGTCACTGTAATTTTTAAGTCTGAGATTCATCTCATCCTTTCACCTGGGGCATTCTGATCCATTCTGAGCACCGTTAGGAAATACAAATGTATAAAATTAAAGTCCAAGCAAAATAAATACAATTTTAAAGGTAACTGTGACATGAAAAATAATTTTATGCATTTCAACACCAATTTTAATAATGTATGTCCAATTGTGCCATTGCATTAACATACATAATTGAGCTTTCTCTAAAATCAAAAGAAAAAAAGAAAAAAAAATGAAAAGAAGCATTTGATTATATTTGAAGAATTATACAATTGAATTGCATCTGTTTGTAATATCTCCCAGTCTTTATTGCATGAGGCTCATAACTGTTTCAGAGACAAATCAATTATATTACAAAAACTTTTGCTATTATTCCAATAGTTCTTTGAGTAAGTGGCAAAATCCCGGAACTGGACTTCAATACTAATCTATTTAATCCTAGGTCTGTAGCAGTCAGAATCATTTCAGGGAGCTATTCGTTAAATTTTGAGTGTCTGGAGAGATCTCATAAAGTTTTCCTTAAATATTATTAAATAACTGTAAATGACATTAATTCTCTAAGAAACCACATAAACAAAATGAAACCTTTCACGTTATTAATATAAAGCATAGTAAAAGTTATCAAATTGTCCTTGGATACTGAAATATGTCCTATAGCGTATTGTGGCCAATCTGCTCAGAAATCCTGCTGAATTTTTCTCTGCAGGCTGGCTGCAGAGCCAGGAACAGGTTAATGAAATGCATGCATGGAATGAAAAAACAAATTATAAGTGGTAATTCAGCCACTAAACCTTCGCAAGGCTGGGGGGAAATAGGAAAATAAGGCTAATCTTATTTCATTTTTCTTCATATACCAAAATGTCACCTCATAAATCCCATTTTCTGTTTCCATAAAGATTCTGTGTTAGAACTATTGTTTATTAAAAGTTCTGCTGCCATATGGATAACTTTAAAAAAAAAATCTTCCCCCAAACCTGTACTATGTGCAAATATCCATCAATTTTACATTCATGGTCTAAAATTTTAATTTAAATTCCCTTCATTTCCTTATAAATCAACGTGGTGCACTATGTAAAGGAACTATGTAAATATCAGGACCTTGAACTTTGGTATAAGAACTTCTCTCAAAATATATTTATATGAACCACAAACAATTCAGAAAATTTTCCTCCTAAAATCATGCTAGTATTTTGGTTTTTTTTAGAATGTCTCTGAAGCCTCATAGACTGGCTTACATTTTTAGCCCAGCAGATTAATAATGTACTACAAAGTGTGAAGCTGCCCTCATAAAATAAATTTGGAACATATACAAGCTCCTATATTACAATATTCAGGGATATGTTAAAGAAATGAATTAAAGTACATCATCCATATTTCTAAATATACAAACAGCAATATGAGGATACCTAGCTAAAAACAATGCCATTTTGAAATGAATACTAAAAGACAGGATATATAAACTGCAGTATTTGTGATTTTAACATAACATGCACTTTTTATTTTAAAACAATATAAGAACTCTGAGAAAAAAACACTGAAACAGCTAATACTAATTCTGTAGGAATATAAGGGTCTAAATCACTAAAAACAAATTAAATCTAAAATGGAGCCAATACATTCTCATGTGCCTCTTTAAAAATATCTTATTTTCTTTTCCTAGTGGCTTATTGAGTAAAACTCCTGAAGCCTCTGAACACTGGCCCTTCATTTTCGGTTTACATTTTAAGAATTTGATGTTACCAAATTTTTCATCTAAATCTTTGCAAAAGGCTGTTATTCTCTGACCTAATAATGATAGGTCAGATCCTGCTTTTGTGTCTACTTAAAAATTCAGATAGAGACAACCCAGAACATATAAATTTCTTTAAAAATACTAGCTCTTTTTAAATATGCCTCCTATATTTACATTGTAATGTGCAAGCTCTTTAATATACACAACTTCCAAAAAAAACCCCACAAGTTTTGAAAAAAATCTCTCGGTTGTGTCAGATTCCTTAAGAGCTTTCCACAGAGGAGTCCAGGTTCCCATCATGGAGTTTAAAGAGTGGTTCAGTTGTAAGAACTTTAATACTAATATCCTTAGAACTCAGTGAAAGACAATGGCCATATTGTAAGAAAAAATTCCATTCATCTTTATTTATGTATTAGGTAATTATTCCGCTTGAAGCTTAAGAGGTTTATTTTTAAACTTCTGAGGATAGAAGAATAGCAAGTTTGCAGATCATTTAGGAAAAAAAAAACATTTTAACACAATCACATAAATGGCCTTAGTTTAAATTTTCCTACTGTGCTGTTAAGCACCTTCATATTAATAAGCAAATGCATATAATGAAAAGAAGCTGTCCACAGTAGCAGTTAAAGTATCATTTGGTTGCTGTTTTGCAGCAAATACAGAGTTTATGTAAAGGGCTATTAAGCTTTCAAAAAATAGTAACTTGAATTCTAAAGGAAGGCCAAAGGTCACTTACCTTTTCATGTAAACCTAACTCAAATTCTAAGAAAAGGCTAAAAAGATCACTTCTACCTATAAACCATCACTAGAAACATTTCTCATTTGTACGAAAGAAGACTTTTTGAAATACTGTTATTGAATTCATCATTTCAAATCAGGGCCATGAAAATTTAGAGAGTAGGGAGGTAGAAGTCATGATGAAGAATGAAAAAACTAACTTATCTGACTTTCTTAGCCCCTGGTATTTGAGCCTAGGGTCTTTGAAAAAGTAACAAGGTAATTCTATACCATTTGCATACACTAAACATCTTAAACTCAAGTTGAAAATAAAGCCCACCTAAGTTATATTACTACCCTTAAAACTGTCATGACATATTTAAAAATCAGTCTTAAATATTACAATTGTCTGTCCTTATTTAACCAAAAATGGCCTATGTTAATTTTTCATATGTAAAAGCCCACATTTTTTTTAAAGATTTTATTTATTTATTTGATAGGCAGAGATCACAAGTAGGCAAAGAGGCAGGTAGAGAGAGGAGGAAGCAGGCTCCCCGCTGAGCAGAGAGCCCGATGCGGGGCTCGATCCCAGGACCCGGGGATCATGACCTGAGCCGAAGGCAGAGGCTTTAACCCACTGAGCCACCCAGGTGCCCCAAAAGCCCACATTTTTACAACCAATTTACCAGAAATGTATACTAAAATAAGTTTAAGTATTCTGTATTAGTAATGATGGTGTTGAGATAAATACTGATAATTTGCAAATCAGTCTACATGGGGGGGAAGGGATGTTTGTTATTTAATAGAGATAACTAACTGCAGAATTAAGCCACAAATTGAAAAATAAGAATCACCTCACAGCTAATTGTGGCACTTCCTAAGTTTTATCTGCACCAATCCAAATCCAGGAATCTCTAAATTAACCTTTAATTAAGGATTCTTAGTCCAGAACTTAAAATACAGTAAAGAGGAAAAATGTAGTTTTGAGTCAGATGACCTGGGATCAAGCCCTGGCTGGGTAAGAGCTAATCACTAAACGAAATGCTTAAGTTTCTTATCTGCAAAATGGGCCTAACACCACTCAGTTCCCAGGCAATGCTGAAGCTAAATGAAACCACGTACTGCTGGGCAAATAATGTGCAATCAATAAGTTCCTTCCTTTACAATATGAATACACTCTCTAATGGATAATACTATTCTTTTTGTTGTTTTAAATAGCATTTAAGAAAGAAGAACCTCTGCTTAAGTCACCTAAAACCATCACCATCTTCAGAAACAGAAGTAAAACCAGTTCATCCTATCTTTCAGACTGCAAGATACACATGGATGGCCTAAGGGACTTGAGGTCCTATTTTTCCCAGTTTTCTTACTTTTTACATTTCTTATTTTTATCCTGAGGCCTATTATTGTATTTTCTGGATCCCATTCATACACTTTCTATAGGACATTACTCATGAAAACAGATGAAAAAGCAACAATTCCAACCTACAGAATTAAGTAGTCCATGTCTGAATACAACAGATGACTGGATTTTTAGCTGTATTTATTTCTTAATTATTTTAAAATAGTTATAATTATTAATGATGCTTATAAAGAAATGAGTCAAAATATTTTTATAAGACCTATTTATAAGTCTAAAATTATTATACTTAAAATATGTTTTTCCTCTTTCAGTCACAGTTATAATGTATTTTAAATATTCATTACAGAAATATATGAATGCCAAAATTAAAATAACCTAGTTAAAATTACCACCAAATTATATATATATTTTTATACATATATAAAATATGTATAAATACATATATATTTGCAGCCATGTAATCTGAGTATGTATTTCTTTTAGAAAGTATTCAGTCTTAAGACACTTCTTTTAAACTCTTTTTAAGATATTTCCATAATTAAGTTTCTACAATGTGTCACAAGACAAATATAAATTTCCATGATCTAAAATGGTCATAACATCTAAGTTTGAAAAACTTTTCACTACGTATGTTAATCATTTTTTTGCACTTATAGGCAGTTCAATTCCAAACAATTACCACAATGAGTTATGACATTTTTTTTTCACATTTTGATGTCAAAGGGCTTTGTAAAAACACTATTTGGAAGTCTATTATCTCTGTGGCTTAAATGTCATATCTCAGAATGCTTTTCTTTTATTTTCTAGAGCTCTGTTTTTTTCAAAGAGAATAAGTATATGAAACTCCCTCCCAAAATTAATTGTTTTAATTGAAACATTAGTATTTTAAAAAAAGATGTGTAACAAAACCCATTTGGAATCCTTAAATATGTGCTGGCCATATTAATATTCATAATGTATATGCCATATCCTATTCTTCCTATGTAAATTGGATATTTAAAGTAATTTGGAAGAGCACAAATTTGATTAAATAGAAGATAAGCCACCTTCACTTTATTCTTAAAAGGTAAACAATTTACTTCTTTTTAACTAAAAAGTAAATGTTTTATGATTACTCGTTCACTATCTTTAATATAAAAAATTAATATGTGTAAATTTATTTTACTAGGTGATAGATAAAAACATATCAAGAGTACAAATTGTATTTTCATTAGGAAATGTAAATAAAAATATTGAACTCCAAAAATTTTTTATTATAGATTGCTTTTAAATGTTTATTTTCTCTCTGAATTCAAGATGATTGACTTGAGCACAATATTAAGTAAAAAATAAAGCAGTCCTCCTGCCTGAAAGACTCCTGAATAAAAAGAAAATTATTTCTGGATTTTCCTCTTGATCAGATATGAAATATTCTGAAACGCCACCTCTATAATTTGATAAAAAGCTTGATATCCCCAAATGAAAATAGGACTCAGCACTTTCATTTTTCTGTCTCTAAAGGAACCTAGGTAAACTGATTTTTTTTTTTTAAATGAAAATCTCAGGCATAAAGGTGGCAGTAATGAAGCAAGCTTAAATATGCGCTGACCTTTGAAATGAACTGCAATCTGCGTTGTTTGGCCACGGATCTGACTGTGTTACTGTCTCCATCTATTTCTAGCATGAAAGATGTGGGTGTTGGAGCTGCTCTGCTCTCTGGTGGATGTTGACAGCATGGCTGCAAACATACAGCAGCCCCAAAAGAGACAGCTACACACCACGGAATAGAAAAATTAACCACACAGCCATCAGAGACAGAACTAAAGCATTGATCTATATTTTCTTTAAAACATGCTAGCAAGGTAAACTATAAACATGTCTCCATTTTGTAAAAGCAATATATTTTGTGTTAAGAAGACTATTGCTGTTAGGAGGAGAATGTGAATTGAAAATATACAAAATTATTCAATGATTTTATTTTTTTAAAGATTTATTTATTTACTTGAGAAAGAGAGAGTACATGTGCACACAGAGGGAGAGGGAGAAAAAGACTCCCCACTGAGCAGGGAGCCCGATTCGGGGCTCGATCCCAGGATCCTGGGATCATGACCTGAGCCGAAGGCAGACAATCAGCTAAGCCACCAGATGCCCCTATTCATTGATTTTAAAAATCAATAAAAGTCTCAGCTAGTTTTCTTACAATGCATACATAGGAAAGAATACAGTCTCAAGAAACACATCTTTTTAATTAAATACATAATGGGATTTTAAATAATTGCCAATGTTCTCAAAGTGACATTTTCCTTTTTTTTTTTTTTTAATTTTTTGTTTAGGATAACTACTTCATCAGTAATTAGTTTATGTAATATTGAAGGACATTCCTTTTTTAAATGACTCCTAAGAGTCATAAGAAACTTCAAAATGTCACCTAGTACGATCTCTTTTAACTGAATTATCTAACGGTCTGTGTCTTAGCTTCATCACCTATCACTTGGTCTGCCTCTATAAACCACTTTAAAAAAATGAGACAATGCATGCAAAAAAACTTTAAGGAATAATAAAGCTATCACAATTTGCAACATCAAAATTAAGTTAAGCAAAATCTATACTCTTTTACATTCTACTTAACCTATAAGCACTTTTAGGCGAGCCAAAATATCTCACAGTCAAATGTAACACAATATCACCCTGTTTCGGTTTGACATAAATGTAGTCACCAAATCAACAGGCATTGAGGAAGATCTCCCACCCATTGTGCTCAGAATGCTAAAAGAAAGCTGGTATTAATGGGCTAATATATATAAAGGTCTGTCACCATTACCTTTCTTCTTAATGTAAAATATTTTGGTTGGCCTTTAATACATACTAATTTTATATATCTTTCATGTTGGAGATATGATCCTTTCAAGGATTTTAATACTATCAAGGATTTTATAGTCTTTAAAGACAGTGGTATATATGCCAAAAAAATTTAAATGACACAAGTAAAAAGTCTACTAAGACTTTGAGCATATGATATAGTTATACTTGATATGATAGAATCACGATCACGTGCTGGTATAGGAATGATTCTGGATAACCACTTCTCACCAGTGCTTTATTTTCATTTAGATCACCCATTCTAATCCTTTAGCAAAAAAAAAAATGAAAATAATATTTGCTTTGTGGTGGGGATATAAAACTCAAGTATGTTTGGGAAGAATGATTCTTAAAATTAGTTATACTAAAGGAAAATAAAAATATCTATATTACAAATCCCTGATCTAGCGATTTTTAACCTCAATAAAAAAAACTATTTCTATTCAATAGTATGCAGAGATTTTGATTGAGTTATGCCTCCTAGAGGGAGAAATTATGAGAAACCTGGATATAAAATACTGATTTCTTTATGGTCTGAAAAAAAAAAATTTGTGTGTGTGGGGAAATTGTAAGGTACAAGTGAGTTGGAACCTGTTTATAGTATTTCCTCTCTCATTCAGCAAATTTTGGATTTCCAATGTATATCCCAGAAGTCACATCCCTCTAAATGAGTAAATAATATAGGCGCGATTTTTTTTAAAGTGTCTTGTTGTACCTAAGTGCACTGCAGGACATCTGGCACGTTTCATTCTGAAATGATGTTTATCCACAGAAACGCCATCAGTGGAAGATGTATTGAAAAGCTGAAGGTCTATTAAGGGAGTATGGGACAGCTGCATACATTCTGTATAAGGCCATGGAAATGACACAGCAATACCCCATCTGTGGCTTTGGTTCACAGAGCTTTGAATAAAAATTCAAGATCAAACTTCACTTGTTAAGGAAAAGAAGAGTGCTAATAGAAAGCCAGTATTAATAGTCTCATATATAAAGATCTGTTACTGTTAGCTTTCTTCTTAAAATATGTTGTGGGATTTCTATGCTCTAATAATACTTATGTTATATATATTCACCTCTTGACATTATTTGAAGAACTGCTTGTGAGGAACTACAATTTGCACTTTTATAATTTAGGCCATTTGTGAATAGGCTTAAAACTTGGAGAAGTGCAAGGAAGGGGTAGGGCAGATGTTGTTCAAACTTCCCTATTTGGCCCTGCCAAGTCCTTCATTCTGGACCTACAATACCCAGCCTATTCAAAACTCAATGTCTCTTAATGGAGATTACTAATCAAGCTGATTTATGTGGTAGTTTAGGAGGTGGGGGTCATTCTTTTTTTTTTCTTTTTTTTTTTTTTTTTGGTGGTGGTGGTGGTGCTGTTTCTAAAGAAAGTTTAATCTCACAAAAGCCTCAGATTGACAGCTCCACAAAATGGAAATTCACAGAACAGAAGTATCACATGTGAGGGGGATATAGCCTCCCCTTATGTTAACCTGCCAATTCACAATTTCAACCTGCAAGGATCTGCCACCAAATTCAAGAGATTAATTCAGTCCCTGTGCCGGTTCAATCCTTTGCCAATAAGGAGGCCAATTAGTTTCAACTACACTGGTTAGTTTATGTCTGTCTTTATTTTTTTCTAATGGGGACATTTTCTCTCCATCATTTGGATGATTTTGACCCCCAATTCATTGCAGGTTACTATAAAATGGCTGTCAATCACTTAAAATCACAGCTTAATGCAAACCAAAGCTTGAGGTGAAAAGTTCAGTCATTAGCTATTGAAACCATCCTGCTCCCCATTGGGGTGGATTTTGTGATGCATATAGGAAAACAATAATGATAATAATATTAATAAATTTGAAATAATATTGTAACCTTCTAGTGAAAAATAATATAGTCAACTAATTAGCAAGCCTAGTTACCCTCAGTTAACTTCCAGTCTAAAAAATGCCATCAATTCCAAACTCCATAACCCATGTGCATTTCTTGTGTGTATTCATAAATTAATATATTTCAGAATCCATGAGAGAATGTGGACTCTGAGAAACAAACTGAGGGTTTGGGAGGGAATGGTGTGGGGGATTGGGTGAGCCTGGTGGTGGGTATTATACAGGGCATGTGTTGCATGGAGCACTGGGTGTGGTGCACAAACAATGAATGCTGGAACACTGAAAAGAAATATAAATAAATAAATAAATAAGAAAACTTTTGTTTCACTCAAGAATTAAAATACCTACCTTATTGATATATGACTTAAATTTCATTTTAGCCTCTACTTCTAGCAGATAAATTCTCACACTAATAAAAGTACGATGTTAGAAAAGGGGAGGGGCAAAAGAACAACTGAGGGTGTTCTAAATTAACAAATGAAAATATTCTGTGCAAATATGATGCCACTAACTCTAATATCTGGAACTCCAGAGGAGAGTGCAGAGATGAAGAAATGTACAACTGATTGATGATAAATACATTATTACTAGGACAGGTGTGTTAATTTTTCCTCCAAAGTAGAAATAGATGAAGCTGAAGAATCATTTATTTCTGAAAAGGAGGGTAACAGAGCAGGTTTTATTAGTAGAAAGGGGATCAAAGAGTCTGGGTATCTAAGGGGCTGTGTATGATAAAGAAGAAAAGATCACAGAGGAGAGACTGTTACTAAAACCTTCCACTGATAGCATTTCCTTGGTGAATAGAGTATCTACTATGCCCCAAGTACTCCACAGACACAAGGGTACGTGGCTTCCATACCCTGAAACAAATACTGGATCTCAAAACAACATGCTGGCAATTCTAGATAAATATTTAGACTGTAATATCTGATAAAAATATGTATCTGAGCAATTCATATTTATCTCCACCAAATTCAGAAATTTCAAAATTTCTTTTAATTTTTTCCTCTGATCTACATATTCAGAGGTTCAGGACTCCAGTTTTCTATATTCCACCCCTAGAGGGCAGTAGAAAACACAGAAATACAAAAAAAGTTTGGTGGCTAAAAAAGGAGGGTAAACAATTTTTATTTGTACTACAATACTATTTGTATTGTAGTATAATATAATACTATTTGTACTAAGTCTACTACAAACATAGTATCAATACTTAGGACCACATTCACAAAGTATAGCTTAAATAATTGGAATTCCAACCAAAACGCATTCCAAAAAAATAGTTTTGAATATACATGAATAACTTTTTTTAAATCTTTCAAATTTTTTAAAATATTTTATTTATTTATTTATTTATTTGACAGAGAGAGATATCACAAGTAGACAGAGAGGCAGGCAGACAGAGAGGGGGAAGCAGCCTCCCCGCTGAGCAGAGAGCCCAATGCAGGGCTCAATCCCAGGACCCTGAGATCATGATCGGAGCCGAAGGCAGAGGCTCAACCCACTGAGCCATCCAGGTGCCCCAAAAATCTTTCAAATTTAATAGTACCAGTATTCATACATACAAAGATCTCTAAGCTTAAAATGACACCGACAAATACTTGGACTGTTAGTAATACTATAAATAATAAATCTCCCTTACACCTGAAGGGATTACAAAACAATAACAACAACAAATAAAGCCTAAAGCCAGCAGAAAGAAGGAAATATAAAGATTAGAGCAGATATAAACAATACAGAAACAAACAAACAAAACCCAAAACAATAAAAGAGATCAATGAAACCAGGAGCTGGTTCTTTGAAAAAATTAATGAAACTGATAAACTTCTAGCCAGACTTAACAAAAAGAAAAAAAGAAAAGACCCCAAATAAATATAATCACAAATGAAAGAAGAGAAATAACAACCAATACCACAGAAATAAATGATTATAAGAGAATATTATGAAAAACTATATACCAGCAAATTGGAGGACCTGGAAGAAATGGTTAATTCTAGAAACATATAAATTACCAACAATGAAATAGGAAGAAATGGAAAACTTGAAAAGACCAATAACCAAGAAAGAAATTTAATCAGCAATCAAAAAACTCCCAAAAACAAGAGTCCAGGGACAGATAGCTTCACAGATGAATTCTATAAAACATTTTTTTTAAAGTTAATACCTATTCTTCTCAAACTGTTGCCAAAAAAATAGAAAAGGAAGGAAAATTTCCAAAATCAGTCTATGAAGCCAGTATCACTGTGATATCAATATGAGATAAAGACTCCACAAAAAAAAGAAAGAAAGAAAGAGAATTATAGGCCAATATCCCCGATGAACGTGGATGCAAAAATTCCCAATAAAATGCTAGCAAACTGAATCCAACAATACATTAAAAAAAAAAAAAAAGAACAACCATTCACCTAATCAAGTGGGATTTATCCCTGGGTTGCAAGTGTGATTCAATATTCACGAATCAATCAACATGATATACCACATTAAGAAAAAAAGGATAAGAACTATATGATCATTTCAATAGAGGAAGATAGAGCATTTCACAAAGTAACAGTATCTATTCATGATAAAAATCATCAGCAAAGCAGGTTTGGAAGGAACATACTTCAACATAAGAAAGGCCATTTGTAAAAAACTGACAGCTAATATCATCTTCAATGGGCAACAAAATTGAGAGCTTTTTCTTATGGTCAGGAACAAGACACTCTCACTACTGTTATGTTAAACATAGTCCTGGAGATCCTAGCCATAGCAATTAACAACAAAAAGAAATAACAGGTATCCAAATCAGCAGGAAGAAGTAAAACTTTCACTATTTTCAGATGATATGATACTATATATAGAAATATGAAGGACTCCACCAAAAAATTGTTAGAACCTGGGTGGTTCATTGGTTAAGCCTCTGTCTCTTGATGTCAGCTCAGGTCATGATCTCAGGGTCGTGAGATGAAGCCCTACATCAAGCTCTGCAGCCAGCACAGAGTCTACTTGTTGCTCTCCCCCTGCTGCTTCCCCAACTCTCTCTCTCTCAAATAAATAAAAGCCTTTTAAAAATTGCTAGAACTGATAAATGAATTCAGCTAACTTACAGGATACAAAATCAACATACAAAAATCTGTCGCATTTCTATACACCAATAACAAAGCAGCAGAAAGAGAAATTAAGGTATCAATCCCATTTACAGTTGCACCAAAAACAGTAAGACACCTAGGAATAAACCTAACCAAAGAAGTGAAAGATACTCTCAAAACTATAAAATACGGGTGAAAGAAATTGAACACAAAGAAATGGAAAGACATTCCATGATCATGGCTTAGAAGAAAAAATGTTGTTAAAATGTCTATGCTATCCAAAATAATCTACACATTTAATGCAATCCTTATCAAAATACCATCAGCATTTTTCACAGAGCTTGAAAAAACAACCCTAAAATTTGTGTGAAACCACAAAAGACACTAAATAACCAAAGCAATCCTGAATAAGAGAAGCAAAGCTGGATGCATCACAATTCCATACTTCAAGTTATATTACAAAGCTGTAGTAATCAAAACCGTATAGTCCTGCCACAAAAACAGACACCTAGATCAAAAGAACAGAACAGAAAACCCAAAAATGAACCCACAACTAGGGTCAATTAATCTTCAGCAAAGAAAGAAAAAATATCCAATGGGAAAAAGGCAGTCTTTCCAACTAATGGTGTTATGAAAACTGGACAGCAACATGAAAAAGAATGAAACTAAACCACTTTCTTACACCACACACAAAGATAAAATGGACTAAAGACCTAAATGTGAGACCTGAAACCACAAAAATCCTAGAGGAGAACAGAAGAAGTAACTTCTTTGACATTGGCAATAGGAACTTCCTTCTAGATGTGTCTCCTGAGGCAAGGGAAACAAAAACAAAAATAAACTTTTGGGACATAGTCAAAATATAAATCTCTGCACAGTAAAGAAAACAATCAACAAAACTAAAAGATAACCTACAGAATGGGAGAAGGTATTTGCAAATGACATATCTGATAAAGGGTTAGTATCTAAAATATTTTAAAAAAAACTTATACAACTCAGGACCCCCCAAAATGAATAATCTAATTAAAAATAGGGTAGAAGACATGAATAGACATTTTCCCCTAAATGACATTATAGATGGCTAACAGACACATAAAATGATGTTCAATATCCCTGGTCATCAAGGAAATACAAATCAAAACTGCAATGAGATACCACCTCAAACCTGTCAGAAAGGCTAAAAGCAACAGCATAAGAAATAATGGGTATTGGCAAGGGTATAGAGAAAGGGGAACCCTCTTGCACTGTTGGTGGGAATGTAAACTGGTTCGGCCACTCTGGAAAACAGTATGGAGATTCCTCAAAAAGTTAAAAATAGAACTACTCTACAATCCAACAATTCTACTACTAAGTATTTACCCAAAGAATACAGAAATACTAATTCAAAGGGATACATGCACCCCAATGTTAATAACAGCATTATGTACAATAGCCAAATTATAGAAACAGTCCAAGCATCCATAAACTGATGAATGGATAAAGATCCATTGTGTACACACACACACACACACACAATGGAATATTACTCAGCTATTAAAAAAAATGAAATCTTGCCATTTGAAAAGAGATCGATGGATTTAGAGTGTATAATGTTAAGTGAAGTTAGTCAGTCAGAGAAAGACAAATACCATATGATTTCACTCATATGTGGAATTTGAGAAACAAAAGAGCAAAGGGGAGGAAAAAAAGAGAGAGAGAGACAAACCCAGAAACAGAAAAAACTAATGGTTCCCAGAGGGGAGGTATGTGGAGGGATGGGTGAAATAGGTGATAGGGATTAAGGAGTGCACCTGTGATGAGCACCAGTGTTGTATGGAAATGTTGAGTTATTACATTGTACACCTGGAACTAATTTACACTGTATGTTAACTAGCTGGAATTTAAATAAAACTTAAAAAAAAATAAAGACTATTTAGACACGCTCCCACCACCCAAAAAAAAAAAAAATACAAACATAATGTGTCCTATTTCTGTAGTTGGACAAATTTAATAAAACAAACTGTAAAAACTAAATAATAATGATAATAAATCTGCATTTCCAGTATGTCTTTGGATGGAATTTACACAGGTATAAGGCTTTTTTAACTAATTATAACTAATTTTGGCCTTTAATAAAAAGTTGCAAAAACAGTACAAGAACTTCCATATACCCTCACCCAGTTTCCCCTAATGTTAACATCTTACATACACATAGTACAATTACCAAATCCAGGACATTGACATTCATATAATACTAACTAAACAACAGAACTTACTCAAATTTTACCAGTATTTCCACTAATGTCCCTTTTCTGTCCTAGAATCCTATCCAGAAACCCACATTGCATTTAGCTGTTTTCCCCCTTAGTCTCCTCCAATCTATAATTATTTCCTTATTCTTTCCTTTTATGATATGACCACAGAAGGAATATCATGTTCTATTCATTGCATCAAATCTGAGGTTCATATTACTGACATGTATCATAACAAGTTATTCTAACTTGATCACTTGGTTAAAGTGGATGCCTACAATTTTTAAAGCTAGAAACTTAATTCTTTTTACTTTTAAACCAAAATACACAGCCTTTTAGATTTATTTAAGAATAGAAACTTTCATACTATTAGCCAAAAGCAGAATATCCAAACAAGTCACTCCATAATATTTCTTGAGGAATAGTATCTGTTAAGCAATATGCTAGATGGGCTTATTAAGAAGAAAAAGATACTTTACTCATGTAAATGTTAATGCTTATATTTACCTGTATTTGAAAGCACTTCTTCAATATAAGGACATTTATCCCCTCAGATCATTGCTACATTTGCATCACTCCATGCATGATGTTTTTGCCTGCTTGCCCTCCCAGTTCAGCTCAGAATTGTCCAGAACCAGGTAACAAAAAAAAAGTGACCTTCAAATCATGTTCTCTAGAGTTCCCTTGTGTTGGCATAATTGCAATAGAATGATCTCAGGTGGAGAGAAGAATTCAATGGGAAATATCTTTAGTTCAAGGGAACTTCAACTGAAACCAAAACAGTAGGTTGTCTCTCAGGACCCAAAACTACACTTAGAGTTATAAAGTAGGTATGAGACACCAGTTCCAGGTGCTGTAAAACCTCTGAGAACATGCTCAACAGATCTTCCAGCCTATATTAGCAACCACTGCCCTCTCTGGTCTTCTAGGGTGCTCTAGTAGAATTACTGCCTCCTATGCTCTTTATTATCCAGCCCTAATGTAATGTACACTGCAAAGCATGCCCTGATTCTCTACAGTGTACATCAGAAGGAAGCAAGAGCTCCTTCCATTCCAGTCCTACTTCACTTTACCCACTTCCATCATTCTGGCACTTAATTTTTTCACAATTTTTTTTCCTGACTATGCTGTGAGTTCTTTAAGGCTATGGATATGGG
The DNA here is from genome assembly GCA_004024625.1 of Mellivora capensis. NCBI lineage: Eukaryota > Metazoa > Chordata > Mammalia > Carnivora > Mustelidae > Mellivora > Mellivora capensis. The sequence continues at coordinate 42,980 of PISX010006981.1, read as the reverse complement.
ACATATTCATATTTGCTTCCCCAGTACCACTAAGCATTATTCCTGGCACATGCTAACATTCAATAAATGCTTGCCATGGCATATAGCTGTCCTTTGGTTACACATGGTTCAATCAGTTTGTGATACTAGAGAAGATTCTTTTAGCCCTCGTGAATAGGATAATATTGAAAGAAAATCCTGTTGAAACAGTCAAGTCATCTGAGGCTTCTAAAAGTAAAGATGAATAACTTTCCTCACAATATTTCCTTTAAATTTTTCCCTTTAAGCTTAATTTTAAAGTCCCACAAAAGCATAGCAAGCTTTGTTCCACTTGAGATTCAATAGAAAATCAAGAATAGAAAGGATGAAAGGCAAAACCAATTTACTTTAGCTACTAATTATAAGGTTAAAGGAAATATGGCTTCCTTCTCTTATAAAGTGCATTAATATACTTCCTTAATTGGGTCAAAATCTGGATTTTGCCATTACTTAAATAGCTATAGGCTCTACTGCATGCTGGATCCTACAGTTGGGAGTAGTGAAAGGGAACAAAAAACTCAGAGACTCTCTGCTCAGATGCGAGGTGAGAGCAAGAGCAGAAACCTTAGCAAGGAGAAAGAGATACCTCAGAATGACTCTAGCATTGATCCTATAGATTGAGACTCTAGGAGGTTGAACTTAACTCACATTTGACCTATATTCATAGGTATTATTTCCAAATCAGGTATTCAGCTAGGAGAAAAATACAGTTGACAGTGAGAAATTAATTAATTTAAAAAAAGATTTTCATTTTAGGGTTTTATGTGTGCTTTGTTTCATTTGAAGATAGGAGAAAAATTATTGAAAACCAAAATTCATACATGCAGATGTTGATTCAGATCAATTTCTTCAAGCATATTTCTTCCCAGTTAACCCTTTCCAACCTCCTTCACTTCCCTCTTCCATTGCATTATCCATCCCTTCCACCTATCCTAATAACCACAGTTCTACCTCTCATTCAGTTCATATCATTCTATCTCAGATTCAAAACCTAGATGTGACCTAAGGACTTTTACATGCCTCTCACTATGCTAAATGCTGAAAATACAAAGATAACAACATAGCCTCTAAATTCTAGAATATTTACAAATCTCACTAGGGAAATGAACTTCTCCTCTTATACAATGAGCCAGAATTATAGAATAGAGATATTAAGAGAGAACTATGAGGAACCTTAAGCAGGAATAACTAATTTAAAGAAATAATTCCAAAACCTAAAAGCTACTACTTCTATCACTAATGAGGTGATAGAAGAGTTATACAGAATAACGGGAGGGAAGAGAAAAGCTATTCCCAGAGCCTTATACTAACAAAACTCTGTAAACCCTTTTTTCTTTTTTAGCTTTTGATCTGCACACATCCAAAAAGAAAAAAAAAATGCTGCATCTTTAAACTTCTAGAACATGTAACTTTAAGGAAAAGAAAAAGTAAAAAAGCAGAAATAGGGAAATGTTACATTCTCCTTTAAAACATGCAATTGTTCCATATTAGTATATTTGACCAAAAACCTTCAGGACAGAAAACTGCGTAATGTGTGTTAATTCTTTCAAAATGATGACTTCACACCTGACAAATGCATAGAACCTGCCTTATTGTTGGGATAAATACTGTTCAGATACTTGTAAAGATTTTGGAGTCAATTTGGATGGGCTGTCATTAACTCATGACTATGACTAAAGCTACACTTATCCACAGGGGTTATGTTGTTAAACTATTTACTACATTTTTTAAAATTTATTTTTGGATTAATCCACTTAGTATTTTCTCTTAAACAGTGCAGGATTTTGAGTATACATGAAGTCTCTTCAGTGAAATCAGGGGCAGAAGAGAGCCATGTTTTACGGTTATTATGCTTAGTATGATGGGCTTTTGTTAAATCAGCTTATACATTTCAGATTCTAAAGATTAAATTATGTATTGTATAATAAATTAGCAAATTACCAAAAGTATTACTTAGTACAGATAAGGATTGCCTCCAAATTTTGCTAGTCAGGCAAATTCTTAAATTTTACATCTGTGTTTTAAGGTCTAATACAAATGGATTGGTAGATAAGTCACAAATTCAAGTTCATAATTCCACATTAACTCTTCCCCAAACCAATGTTCTGACTCATTTAAACAATGACAAAATGTTCATTTATCCATTTAAAAAAATTAAACACTTAATTAACTGCATTTATTAGGAGTCACCAGAAGTCTCATCACGTCATGTCCACTAAACATATATATGATGGCACTTTAGTGGCTTAGAATATTATATGTGTGTATAATCAGCTTATATATATGTGTGTGTGTGTGTGTATATATATATGTGTGTCTCAATGAATTTTATGTAAAGCAATAATTAAAAAGTTAATAAAGAGTCAAAAATCATGATATTGACGTTGAATAAACTTTATTTATTCTCATCTCCCCCAAAATGCCTTGAGATTAAAAATTAATTAAAGAATTAAAAAACATTGAAACAAAAAAGACCCTATTGATCATTGTTGATGCTATGTGATAGATACATGAAGTTCATTATGTTGTCTTCTCTTTGTGCATATATTTGAAATTTGCCATTATAAACAGAAAAAAAGCAAATAATTAAGTTTCAAATAGGTATGTAGTACTTCTACTTCTGGCAAGATTCAGTAGATGCATTTTTCTGTATTCCTCCTCTTATGCACAACTGAAAATCCCAGACATTTTAGATATATACAAATAACAAACATAAGACATTGGTAGTAAGAAGAAGGCAGACTCCTAGGGACCTTAGGACCTGAGCAACAATACAGTAGTGACTTTCCTGAATTTTCTTTTTGCCTCATATATACTAGATTAAGAGATGGAAAAGCGAAAAACTTGGAAACACAGATGCAGATCAAAAAGCCCCCAAAGACTCCCAGTGTCTCTAGGAAAACTACCAAGAAAGGGGCAATCAAGCAAGACAAAATGCTTAGGTAATAATCACCCTACTGCAGCCAATATCACCAGGCAAATCTATGGCTCCAAGAACCAGGACAATGTCAAACTGAATGAAAGAAAGACAACTGATGCCAACACTAAAATAACAAAGATGCTAAAATTAAATGATGAAGATTTTAAAGCAGACTTGACAAAAATGCTTCAACAAGCAAGTACAAACATGCGTAAGACAAATGAAAAATAAAAGATTTCAGCAAAGAAATAAAAGATATCTTTTAATGGAAATTTTAGAACTGAAAAATACAAAACTGAAATAAGAAAGCTCAGATGGGTCCAGAATGTAAGGGAGAAAGCAAAGAGTCAGCGAAGTGGAAAATAGAATGATAGGAATTTCCTGGTCTGAACATGGCCACAGTGGCAGAGGCTGAAGTGACAAAGGGATAAACCAAGGAATGCTAACAGCCATTGAAGGCTGGAGAGTCAAGGAATACGTTCTCCCTAACATCTTTACAGGAAGCACAAACCTGTCAGTACCTTGATTTCACCCTAGTGAAACTGATCTCAGACTTCTGGCCTCAAGAACTATAAGGGAATATAAATTTCTATTGTTTTAAGCCACCAAATTTATGGTAGAGTGTTACAGCAACGACAAGAAATTAATATGGCAGAATATATTTTCTTATCAAGTACACATGAACATTCTCCACAAAATGATACTTAATAAACTTAAAGGAACAGAAATTATATAAAGTATGTTCTCCAACCACCATGGAACAAAATTAGAAATCAGTAACAGAAAGAAATTTGGAAGACTCACAAATAAGTGGAAATTAAACAACACACTCCTAAATAACCACTGGATGAAAGAAGAAATCAAAAGGGAAATTAGAAAAAATTTGTAGATGAATGAAAATCAAGATAAAACATAACAAAACTTATGGAATGGAGCTAAAGCAGCGCTTAGAGATAAATGTATAGCTGTAAATGCCCACCTTAAAAAAGAAGAAAAAGGGATACAGTTCACTCAGTTGGTTAGAGTGTGGTGCTAATAAAAAAGAAGAAAAATCTCAAATCAATAATCTAAACTTCCACCTAGAGATACTAGGGGAAAAAATACAAAATATACATAAAATAAGCAGAAAAAATGAAATAATAAAGATAATAGAAAATAACAAAATAAATAGAAAAACAATTTAATTTTTTTTAAATCAATGAACCAAAAGCTGGTTCTTTAAAAAAAAAATTAAAAATTGACAAAACTGGGGCTCCTGGGTGGCTCAGTGGGTTAAAGCCTCTGCCTTCGGCTCAGGTCATGATCCCAGGGTCCTGGGATCCAGCCCCCGCATCGGGCACTCTGCTCAGCAGGGAGCCTGCTTCCTCCTCTCTCTCTGCCTGCCTCTCTGCCTACTTGTGATCTCTCTCTGTCAAATAAAAAAATAAAATCTTAAAAAAATATAAAAAAAAACTGACAAAACTTTGACCAAAAAAGTAGAAGACTCAAATTACTAGAATTAGAAATAAAAGAGACAACATTAATACTGACCTTACAGACACATACTAAGATGAGGCCAGTATTACTGTGATACCAAAAACTGACATAGTCCCTGACTTTAGAATATTAGTCCTTCTAGGGGAGGGGCCATTAATCAAGCAAAGCACACAAGATGATGTAAATATACAAGGCCAATTAGCGCTCTCAAGAACTGAAATCTGTTACCATGAGTATGGGTAATGAGTGTTACCAGGTGGAAGAAAAAATATCTACCCACCAATATCTTTATAAATATGGATGCAGAAATGCTCAATGAAATATTAGCAAACTGAATCTAAAAATATATATTGATCTGAATGAAAATGAAATACAATATATGAAAATTTGTGGGACACAGCTGAAGTAGTAGTAAGAAGAAAATTTATAACAATTATACATTTGTAACAAATTAGTAACAAATTTAAATGCATTTATTAGAAAAGATGAAAAGCCTCAATAATATAAGCTCCAGCTTCTAGAATATATACAAAGAGAACAAAATAAACTTAGAGCCAGCAGTGAGAAGAAAATATAAATAAGAGCAGAAATCAATAAAATTGAAAACAAAAATAACATAGAAAATCAGTGAAATGAAGAGTTGGTTCTTTGAAAAGATAAAATTGGCAAACCTCTAAAAGATAAATTTAAAAAAAGAGAAAAGACATAAATTGTCAACAACCATAATGAAACAAGGGAAATCACTATAGATGTGAAGACATCAAAAGAAAATACTAGGGGCGCCTGGGTGACTCAGTGGGTTAAAGCCTCTGCTTTCGGCTCAGGTTGTGATCCCAGGGTGCTGGGATCGAGCCCCATATCGGGCTCTCTGCTCCGCGGAAAGCCTGCTTCCTCCTCTCTCTCCCTGCCTGCCTCTCTTGCCTACTTGTAATCTCTGCCTGTCAAATAAATAAATAAAATCTTAAAAAAAAAAAAAGAAAATACTATTACAAGCAACTTTTTAAGCATAAATTTGGACAAGAAGGACGATTCCTTTGAAAGATACAAATTATCAAAACTCACCCAAATACAAACAGGTAATATAAGTAGCCCTATAACTATTAAGAAAATTGAATTCATAATTTAAAACACTTGAAGAAACTTTTCCAGGACCAATGGTTTCACATGAGAATTCTACTAAAAGTTTAAAGAATTTAAAAAAAAAAGTTTAAAGAATTAATACCAGTTCTATACAATCTCTTCAAGAAAATAGAAGAGGTAACATCTCCCAATTCATTTTATGAAGTCACTGTTACCTTGATACCAGAGAAAGACAGTACCAAAAATGCAGACCAAAATTTCTCATGAATACAGATGCAAAAATCCTTCAAAACATTTTAGCAAATAGAACTCAGAAATATATGAAATGAGTTATACACCACTATCAAATGGGGTTTATTTCAGGGACTCAGAATTGGTTCAATATTCAAAATTCAATCACTATTATCCATGACATTAAATAAAGTCACAAGGTCTTATCAATCAATGCAGGAAAAGAATTTGAAGATATTCATCACACATTCATGACTTAAAAAAAAAAAAAAAGAAAAACACCACTCGGAAAAACAGGACTAGAGGAGAATCTACTCAACTTGATAAAGAACATCTGTATAAAAAAGAAAACAAAACAAACTATAGTAACATTATACTTAATAGTCCAAGTCTGAATGCTTCCCCCCTGGCATCAGGAGTGAGCAAGTCTTTTCAATCTATTCTCACAAGTCTTTTCAGCACATGCTACAAATTATATCCAATACAATAAGGCAAGAAAAGGAAATGAAAGCTTCCAAATCAATAAGGAAGAAAGAGAATTGTTCTTAAGTATCAAAATGATGATTGTCTATACAAAAAATCTCAAGGAATCTACCAAAATAAAATCTGTTAAAATGAGTAAGTGAGCTCAGGAAGGTCATAGGATACAAGCTAAACATATAAAAATCAATTCTATTTCTATGTACTAATAATGAACAAGATTTTCAAACAAATTTTAAAATATTTTTAAAATTAAAAAAATATTTTAAAAAAATAATTTATATCCACGCCAAAAAGATGCAAATACTTAGGGGTACATCTAAAATATGTACAGAACTTGCACATTCTATATCTTCACTGTATCAAAGTCAATATCCTGCTTAAGATGTAATACTATAGTTTTGTAAGATGTTACCATTGGGGAATACTGAGTAAAGAATACACAGGATCTCTGTGTATTATTTCTTACAATTGCATGGGAATCTACAATTATCTCTAAATAAATAGTGGAATTTTTTTAAATGGGTAGAAATCTGGCATGGCACATTTCTAGAATGCTCTTCTTTAAGCTTTGATATTTCTGGAGGAATACAAACATTAGTAACAGAAAAACTTGGATTTAAGTCCTTGTTCTGTCATTCGTTCAACCTCATATGTAGAATAGGTATAAAATAATAATACCTGTGTCAGAAGATGGATTTTTGTTTTTGCCTTTTTTTTCCCCAGAAGATTGTTTCTATGACTAAAAGAGATAATGTATGCAAAGTGCCTGGCAGGAAACTTAAATGTAAAATTAATAAAGTGTTTTGCAGAAAGAGTTAAGCCTTCAATATAATAACATCCCTCCCCTAGGAATTTCTTCCTTCTTATACTGATCCTCTTTAAACAATTATTCTGGCTGGCCTCTTCATGACATTATCTGCTTCCTTTCATTTCTCTGGTCCACCATCCAAGATATTCACAAAAATGTACCCAAAACTCCTAATACATCTTTACCTATCCTCCAGACTGCTTTTATTCCTACATCCTCTATAGGCATTAATATCCTCTTGGTTAGCAAGTGCAGAATCTCTACAGAGATTGTAAACTGAAAGCTATAGGCTTAATCCAGGTGGAAGGTAAGTTTTGACTACGTCATACACGTTTGTTGTTTTTAGTTACCATCAGTTCAAAATTAATGGATTTTTTATATGAGAAGTGAAAATTAAGACTCCTTTTTGGAGACAGAATACAATATAAGTTAGCATAGGACACATTTTTAAATGGCAGAAGTCCACTGAAGCCTTAAGGCAACCGCCTTCTTTAAACTAGACATTTGTCTACAATTTACCACACTTTCCACTACTCCCTAGTGTCTTGCTTATGGTTCAATGACTACATTAATTACTTAACTGCTCTTCCTTTAATTGTTTGAATTTATAATCTCCATAAAAAAGTTATTTGGGGAAAAAAAGGTTATTTAGATACCCCCTAAGTCCAGAGACCACCAGAAATGAGCCTGTTATATACAGTTCCTTTAGATTCTCCAATCTGACCTTGGAGGATACAACTACTAACCTGGTTCAGACCCTAAGTATCTCCTTTTTGTACTGCTAGAAAGTGATTCTCCTTGTCTCTCATTTCTTTCCTGTTCAATCTATTCCCTACATTGTTTCCAGAGTTATTTTCTTCAAAACACACCAAAAATATAATATACTATGTTGGTGAGAACAAGTATCCTGAAATTTGACTATCTGGATTCAACTCTGGTTTCTGCAACTTACTAGCTGTGAACCTTGAATTCAACTTTAGACATATTGAGTTTATAGTCCCTACAAGCAATCAGTGAAGCTGACTAGCAAGCTTTATAAAATGGGGGAACAAAATTAAGAGTAGTTTTTAAAAAATAATAATAAAATAAAATAAAATAAATAAAAGTAAGAGTAGTGTTGGTTAATCAGAGAGTGGTATAAAAGTCCAAAGCATTTGAGGATAGAGAAGAGCAAGTACTAGGCAATGTCAGAGGCAATTATCAACTCTGCCTTTGGACAATTACATACCACTTCTACCCCTGGCCACATTTATCTTCAGATTTTATATTGTTGATTTATTATTACTTCTGACACTGTTGATGATGATGATTATATAGGGTGAAATAAAGTTTGTAGAGGCCTTTTTACCAGTACTATCTCACTCAATCTTCACAAGAAATCTATCAGAAATACATGAGAACTCTCATTCCCACTTTACAGATGAGGAAACAGGATATGAAGGGTTAAATAATCTCCCAATATATAACTTCAGCTAGTGACAAAGTATATTCCAAACATATATTCTGCTCTTAAGTCTTAACCATATTCATACTATTCAGCTCAGTGTTCAACTTTAGGATATGGCCAGAAAAGGGGTTATCTTTCACTAAATCACCAATTCAAACTAATCTACTTATTTTCTTGAAAGCTAATTGGATTTAACATAACAAGTTATTTGGAGATTCGCATTGTTTGGCCTCCTATTAAATGAGCTTTATTGTAAATACACATAAAATATATCTATGTATAAAACCCAGTGTTTATGAACCAAACAATGAGCCAAATATTCTGGGTTTGAATCCCAGCTCTACCATTTAGCAGCTATAAAGCTTTAGGTAGGTTATCTAATCTCTGAGACCCAGGATTCAGATGTGTGAACTGGAGATAATAGTATCTATCTACTTCTTTAGGTTGCTGTGAAGCACCAGTAATTTAATACCGATAAACTGCTTATAACAATTATTATTACTGTTAAATTTAAAAATACTATTATATGCCTTGTTTTATTTGGCCTCAAGAATTTTGTTCCAATAGCAAACAAATATATAATAAAGGAGATGATAAACAGAAAATGTTAGGCTAGGTCTACAGAGCGAACAAAATTTCCCAAATCTTCTCATTCAGAGATGAGTGGTGATATACTATAACTTCAGGAGACTAACCATGTTGTTTTGTGATTTATATTCAGAAGCCATAGTCCTAAATGATCACTACTGAAATTAACTGCCATTCCTTTTTATGAGGTAAGTTTTAGGAAGAAAAACAAATGTTATCATGTGCCTTTAAGCACAGTGTAAGTAATGGTTATAAACAACAGGCATAGACTTTCCAAGTAACTCAAATTCCAACATTTAGTGGTATCTATACATTTTCTGTAGGCATTAAGAAGACCTGAGATGGAGAAAACTGTATGAAATGTGTCCGAAAAGGCATTTTTATGCAGAGAATTTAACCTTACCTCTTTTGGCTCTAATCATAAAATACAGAGAAAGCAGCAATCATTTTTAAATGAATTACCCTTCTCACATTGAGGAATTATTGAACTGTAATGACTTAATTCAATTTAGATGCTGGGAAATATATTTATATTGGGGTATTTAATTTCAAAAACTATATACTATTTAAAAATCAAAGAAAAGGAATGTATCAGTGCTATTCAAGCAAAAAACTCTTGAGTTAAATTCTACCTAAACCCCCTCCATTAAATTAGTCACTAAATGTGGGTAGGTATTTAAATTTTGTAAAATTAAATGTATATCCTACTACCTTAAGTATCTTATAATGCCTTCCATAGTACTTTTTAAAATGTAACTAGAAACCCACTCACCAAGGGATATTTAGCACTTATCCCAAATAAGAAAATAATATTTTAATACCATCAATAAAAAATTTAAGTCAAAGTTTGAAAAAGAACCCATATTGAGGCAATTTCATTTAAGGCTAAGATCAAAGTTTTATTCTATACTGACTCAAAAAGAATGTAGTGAGTTAGTATATAAACAATATTGGTAAGAAGATATTTAGAAAATAAGATAAACTGATAGGAGTTAAATGATGACCATTCGAAAGATTATCACAAAACCATATATTACCAGTTGCCAGTTAGAGATCTGGAAAATGCATTTTTAAGGGTGTTAATATCCAGCTCACAAATCATCAACATAGAGTGATTATTTATCATGCTTCTATGGGGAAAATGCAGGTGGAAAAAAATAACCTCACTTAATTACACAAAGATCTTGTTTTGGTTTGTTTTAATCTTCTAGGAGCTCCCATTATGCAAAACATAAAAGTTAAGTCAAAGTCAGGTTTAACTGCATATGCAGATGCCTACAACTCAGTATTTCTCTTGCTACACATTGAAATTTAATGTCAATAATTACCCATTTAAATCAATAATTGAATGAAACTTTATGAAAAGTTTAAAATACAATTTCATTGTTCTGCAGAACATTTAATGCCTGGAACCAGGCCAACCAAAGATAATCCTTCATGATGGATTAAACAATTTATAAGCAATCCTATAGATCTAGGATGTGGAGTTATCCATGATTGTTAGAGGCAGGGATCTGATCTCAGGCAAGCAAGAGTGAGCTATGTGGATAAGCCTAGCTCTCTATCACACTCAGTGTCTGATTTTGTTGCTCTGGACTTACAACTGCAAATACAGTAATGCATATAAGTGATCGGTCTATTTATTTTGGTTTTGCTTCTTTGTGTAAATTGGCCATCCAAAAAAGTTTAACTGGTAGAAAACATAAAAGAATAAAAATATAAATTCTTAGGTGATTGTTGTCTGAAAATAGAAGTTTAGAATTAAAGGAATAGAATACAAAATGTAACAGTCCCACACAGGCTTAGATTATAGACATTGGAAAATCCACCATAAATAAGTGTTCCAATACTGAAAAACTAATTCACCAGATAATGGATAGAACTTCATTAAAAATTGAAAACATGGCTAATATGTCTATATATGTGACTATTTGTGGGAGTCATGACTCTTAGAAGAAATGTGATTTATGAAAAAGCCAGCACTCACCCTATGGCGAAGAAACAGTTATTGAAGAGTCCATCATCATGAGCAAAGTTTGGTCAAAAAATCTTAAGAAAAAAAATTTGTGTGTGTGTGTGTGTGTGATAAGAAGGTAATGAAGGGAAGCAGATTAGCCATTGAGCAGAAGCATTTTCTTCTGAGTTGAACAATATCCTGAAAGAAAAGGATAGAAAATACTCAATAAGACCCTAGCCAAAAGAAGAAAAAAAAAAAAAAAAAACCTGGGAACCTATGCACCTCAGAAGAAATTGTGAACATTAGAGAAGGAGAAAAAGATCTGCTCTTCTGATCTGTGGCCCTGCTCTAGGCCTGGTGATTAAGCTAGGCTTTCTCTGTCCTTCTTTAAACCACAGGGCATTAAAGGGCAAACATAAGGGCCTCTCATACATGAACTGGCAGTTCAATGAAGTCTTGGTTCACAGCCAACACTTTTGTAGACTGATTTCCTAAGTGCTGGGAGCCAAAAAGTGAACAATATCTTGTTTTGCTGAACATCAGTTAAAGATTCTTCATCAAAGATACAGCAAAGGGCCATCCACACTGTTTGAATTAGCACATTTAAGTTGAAGTTGTACAATTTATTTCCAAAGTAGGCAGTATTTTTTAAGGTTTAATAAGTCATCTAATTTCTTTATTTGTATAATCACTGAGGGTTTAGTTTTTTTTATACTTAAATGTATTCTATTAAAATACATACAGAATACATAAATATGCATTTTCTGTATCATTTTCTAAAGATACTACCTTACTATTTACCAGTATGAGTAGTACTAATCTCATACACTTGAAGTTTTCTCGTTTTTTAATAACTAAACATTTCCAGAGGGGGAGGAGCAAGATGCTGGAGGAATAGGAGACCTAAATATCATCAGTTTCCAGGAGTTAAGCTAGATAGTTAAACCATTCTGAACACCTACAAACTCAAGAAGAGATTGAAGAGAAGAAGAGCAGCAATTCTAGGAACAGAAAATCAACCACTTTCCAGAAGGTAGGACATGCAGAGAACCGAATCCAAAGCGATATACAGGAAGAGAGACTGTGGGAGGAGGGGCCAGCTCCCAACAAGAAGTAGAGCAACAGAGCACAAAACTGGAACATTTAGAAGTCTGCTCCACTGAGGTATGTCACTCTAGAGACTAAGTGGGAGGTAGAGCACTCACAGGGACAGTGTGATCTCAGGACCCATGGAGACACAGAAAGACAACGGATGTCTGAGTGTGGTGGAGCTCCCAGGTATCAGAGCAGGGAAGCTGGCTGCAGAGACAGAGCCGAGGAGTGGGCTTTCAGCTTGGGATTACCTTAAACCATGATCCAAGACACAGCTGGGCCACACTGTTCTTTGAGCAGAGACCCCACAAGTGGCAGATGCGGGGAGATCCCCTCCTTCCTCCTCTGGGAGGAGTAGAGCTAGAGCATGCTGTAGGAATATTCTGAGTTTGGAGACTCCAAATGGGGCCATGCACCAGAGATAGAAATGCTTGGTCACAGCCTGGATGAGCTTGGAATGCAGCCCAAGAACAGGGAAAAGAGAGGGATTCACTGTTTTTCTCTGAGGGCAAACTGAGGAGTGGAGTCCTGAGCTCTCACCTCCTACAGGGCTTAGAGAATAGGAGGCTCCCATTTTCATTCCCATCCTCCAAAGCTGTACAGAAAGTGTTCATGGAATGAAAGCTACTGAGAGCAAAACCAAGCAGATTACTTAGCCTGCCTCCTGGTAAGGGCAGTATAATTCCACCTTGGGCAAAGACATTTGAGAATCACAGCAAAGGCCTCTCCCCCAGAAGATCAGCAAGAATATCCAGCCAAGACCAAATTCACCAGTAAGTGAAAACTGCAGAACTCCAGAGCTAGGGGAAAGCAACACATAGAATTAATGGCTTTTTCCCATGATTCTATAGTCTTTCAAAGTAAAATGTTTTAAAGTTTATTTCTTCTTATTCTTTTTTTTAATTCCTCCTTTCTATTTCACATTTTTTTATTTTCTTAAAGATTTTATTTATTTATTTGACAGACAGAGATCACAACTAGGCAGAGAGACAAGCAGAGAGAGAGGAGGAAGCAGGCTCCCTGATGAGCAGGGAGCCCAATGCAGGGCTCGACCCCAAGACCCTGGGATCATGAACTGAGCTGAAGGAAGAGGCTTTCACCCACTGAGCCACCCAGGTGCTCCACTATTTCATATTTTTAAATTGTTTTGTCTTACCAATACTTTTAAAATTCTTTTTTTAATTTTCATTGTTATATTCATATTCATATTCTATGAATTGTATTTAACCTTATTTTTTGTATACATATAGGTTTTTCTTTCTTTAAAATTTTGGGATACAGTTTCTTCTAATAGATCAAAATATACCTTAAATCTAGCCAATGACATTGTTCTAGTCTCCAGCCTGATCACATTCTTTCCTATTTTTTCTTTTTTCAACAAACTTCTTATCTTAATTTCTTTTTAATAACCCTTTTTTAAAGATTTTATTTATTTATTTGAGAGAAAGAGAGAGAGAGAATGAGAGAGAGAGCATGAGAGGAGAGAGCTCAGTGGGAAAAGCAGATCCCCCCTAAACAGGGAGCCCAAGGTAGGACTAGATCCCAGGACTCCATGATCATGACCTGAGCCAAAGGCAGTCACTTAACCAACTAAGCCACCCAGGTGCCCCTCAATTCCTTTTTTAGAATCTTTTTTAAATTTCATATTTACAGTCATAGTCCATCTTTTCATCATGTTTACCCTTATTTTTGTATATTTTTTTGTGTATATATATATATATATACATATATATATATATATATATATATTTCATTTGTTAAAATTTGGGGAGGAGTTTTTTCTAACAGGCCAAAATACACCCAAAATCAAGTCGTGTGGCTCTGTTTTATTCACCAGTCTAATATATATATATTTTTTTCTTTTTTCCTCCTTTTTTCTGCCCCCTAATTTCGGGTGTCTTCAGATTTCGTTAGTGTATATATTTCTTGGGTTATTGCTACTCTTTTAGTATTTTGTTTTCTCATTCATCTATTCTTATCTGGATAATATGACAAAATGGAAAAACTTACCACACACACACACACACACACACACACACACACAAAAGAACAAGAGGCAGTACCAGTGGTTAGACCTAATCAATAAAGACATTAGTAAGGTGTCAGAACCAGAGTTCAGAATGACGATTATCGAGGTGCTAGCTGGGCTCAAAAAAAGCATGGAAAATACAGAAAATCCCTTTCTGGAGAAATAAAATCCCTTTCTAGAGAAATAAAATAACTAAAAATCTTGAAATCAAAAAAGCTATTAATGAGGTGCAAGCAAAAATGGAGGCTCCTATTATTAGGATAAATGAGGCAGAAGAGAGAAAAAGTGATAAAGAAGATCAAATGATGGAGAATAAAGAAGCTGAGAAAAAGAGAGACAAACTACTGGACCTTGAGGGGAGAATTTAAGAGATAAGTGATACCATAACACAAAACAATATTAGAATAATTGGGACCCCAGAAGAAAAAGAAAGAGAGAGAGGGGCAGAGGTATATTGGAGCAAATTATAGTAGAGAATTTCCCTAATATGGCAAAGGGAACAAGCATCAAAATCCAGGAAGCACAGAGAACCTCCCTCAAAATCAATAAAAATAGGTCCACACCATGTCATCCAATAGTAAAACTTTCAAGTCTCATTGGCAAAGAGAAAATCCTGAAAGCAGCTCAGGTAAGAGGTCTGTAACATAAATGGTAGAAACATTAGATTGCCAGCAGACGTACCCAAAGAGACCTGGCAGGCCAGGAAGGACAGGCATGATATACTCAGAGGATATACTCAGAGTGCTAAAGGAGAAAAATATACAGCCAAGAATACTATATCCAGCTAAGCTGTCATTGAAATAAGTAGAGAAAAAGCTTCCAGCACAAACAAAATCTATAAGAATTTGTAAACACCAAATGAGCCCTAAAGGAAATATTGAAAGGGGTCCTCTAAGCAAAGAGAGAGCATAAAAGTAGTAGACCAGAAAGGAACAGAGACAATACACAGTAATAGTCACCTTACAGGCAATACAATGGCACGAAATTCATATCTCTCAGTAGTTACCCTGAACATAAGTGGGCTAAAAGCCCCAATAAAAAGACACAGGGTATTGGAATGGATAAAAATCAAGACCCATCAATATGCTGTCTGCAAGAAACTCATTTTAGACCCAAAGACACCTCCACATTTAAAGTGAGGGGCTGGAAAACAATTTACCATGCTAATGGACATCAAATGAATCCTGGAGTGGCAATCCTTATATCAGATAAATTAAACTTTAAGCCAAAGACTATAGTAAGAGATGAAGAAGATACTATATTATACTTAAAGGGTCTGTTCAACAAGAAGATCTAACAGTTTTAAATATCTATGCCCCTACCATGGGTTCAGCCAATTATACATACCAATTAATAACAAAATCAAAGAAATACATTGACAATAACACAGTAATAGTAAGGGACTTTAACACCCTCCTCACTGAAATGGACAGATGATCCAAGCAAAAGATTAAGAAGGAAATAAAAGCTTTAAATGACACACTGGACTAGATGGACATCACAGGTATATTCAGAACATTCCACCCCAAAGTATCAGGATACACATTCTTCTCAAGTGCACATGGAACATTCTCCAGAAACAGATCACATCCTGAGTCACAAATCAGGTCTCAAACAGTACCAAAAGACTGGAATCAATCCCTGTATATTTTCAGAGCACAATGCTTTGAAACTAGAACTCAATCACAAGAGGAAAGTTGGAAAGAACTCAAATACATGGAGGCTAAAGAGCATCATACTAAAGAATGAATGGGTCAACCAGGAAGTTAAAGAAGAATTTTAAAAATTCATGGAAATGAATAAAAATGAAAACACAACTGTTCAAAATCTTTGGGATACAGCAAATGTGGTCCTGAGAAGAAAGTATATAGTGATACAAGCCTTTCTCAAGAAACAAGAAAGGTCTCAAGTACATTACCTAACCCTCCACCTAAAGGACCTGGTGAGAGGACAGAAAAGAAAGCTGAAACCCAGCAGGAGAAGAGAAATAATAAAGATCAGAGTAAAAATCAATGAAATTGAAACCAAAAGAACAGTAGAACAAATCAACGAAACTAGGAGCTGGTTTTTCGAAAGAATTAATAAACCCCTGGTGAGACTTACCAAAAAGAAAAGAGAAAGGACCCAAATTAATAAAATCATAAATGAAAGAGGAGAGATCACAACCAACACCAAAGAAATACAAACAATTATAAGAACATATTATGAGCAACTATACACCAGCAAATTTGACAATCTGAAAGAAATGGATGCAATGCTAAAGACATATAAACTACCAAAACTGAACCAGGAAGAAATAATAAACCTGAACAGACCCATAGCCAGAAAGGAGATTGAAGCAGTCATCAAAAATCTCCTGACAAACAAAAGCCCAGGGCCAGACAACATCCCAGGGGAATTCTACCAAACATTTAAAGAAGAATTAATACACAATCTCCTGAAACTGTTCCTAAAAAGAGAAATGGAAGGAAAACGTCCAAACTCATTTTATGAGGCCAGCATCACCTTGATCCCAAAACCACACAAAGACCCCATCAAAAGGACAATTACAGACCAATATCCTTGATGAACTTGGAGGCAAAACTTCTCACCAAAATACTAGCCAATAGAATCCAACAGTACATTAAAAGGATTATTCACCACGACCAATTGGGATTTATTCTTGGGCTGCAAGGTTGGTTCAACATCCACAAATCAATCAATGTGATTACAATACATTAATAAAAGAACAAACAAGAACCATATGATACTCTGAATAGATGCTAAAAAAAGCATTTGACAAGGTACAGCATCCTTTCCTGATCAAACTCTTCAAAGTGTAGGGATAGTGGCTACATACCTTAATATCATCAAAGCCATCTATGAGAAACCCACAGCAAATATTCTCAATGGAGGAAAACTGAGAGTTCTTCCCCTAAGGTCAGAAACACATCAGGGATGTCCACTATCACCACTGCTATTCAAAACAGTACTAGAAGGAGCACCTGGGTGGCTCAGTGGGTTAAGCCTCTGCCTTCAGCACAGGTCATGATCCCAGGGTCCTGGGATCAAGTCCTGCATCAGGCTCTCTGCTCAGCGGGGAGCCTGCTTCCCATCCCTGCCCCCATCTGTCTCTCTGCCTACTTGTGATCTCTCTGTCAAATAAATAAATAAAATCTTAAAAAAAAAAAAACAGTACTAGATGTCCTAGCCTTCGCAATCAGACAACAAAGAGAAATAAAAGGCATCCAAATCACCAAAAAAGAAGTCAAACTCTCACTCTTTGTAGATGATATGATACATTATGTGGAAAACCCAAAAGACTCCACTCCAAAACTGCTAGAACTCAAGAATTCAGTAAAGTGTCAGGATATAAAAGTAGTGCACAGAAATCAGTTGCATTTCTATACACCAACATCAAGACAGAAGAAAGAGAAATTAAGGAGTTGATCCCAATCACAACTTCACCCAAAACCTAGATACCTAGGAATAAACCTAACCAAAGAGCCAAATAATCTGTAACCAGAAAACTATAAATTACTCATGAAAGACACTTAGGAAGGTACAAAGGAATGGGAAAACATTCCATGCTCATGGATTGGAAGAACAAATATTGTGAAAATGTCTATGCTACCTAAAGTAATCTACATGTTTAATGCAATCCCTATCAAAATATCGTCTATTTTTTTCAAAAAAATGGAACAAATAATCCTAAAATTTATATGGAGCCAGAGAAGGCCCTGAATAGCCAGAGGAATGTTGAAAAAGAAAAACAAAATTGGCGGCATCACAATTCCAGACTTCAAGCTCTATTACAAAGCTGAAATCATCAAGAAAGTATGGTACTGGCAAAAAATCAGACATGTTGATCAATGGAACAGAATAGAGAGCCCAAAAATAGACCCTCAACTCTATGATCAACTAATTTTCGACAAAGCAGGAAAGAATGTCCAATGGAAAAAAGACAGTCTCTTCAACAAATGGTGTTGGGAAAATTGGACAGCCACAAGCAGATGAATGAAATTGGACCATTTTCTTACATCACACACAAAAATAGACTCAAAATGGATGAAAAGCCTCAATGTGATACAGGAATCCATCAAAATCCTTGAGGAGAATACAGGCAGCAACCTCTTTGACCTCACCTGCAACAATTTCTTCCTAGAAACCTCGCCAAAGGCAAGGGAAGCAAGGGCAAAAATGAACTATTGGGACTCCATCAAGTTCAAAAGTTTTGCACAGCAAGACAAAAAAAAAAAACAGTCAACAAAACCAAAAGACAACCGACAGAATGGGAGAAGATATTCACAAATGACAGATCAGATAAAGGGCTAGTATCTAAAATCTATAAAGAAGTTATCAAACTCAACACCCAAAGAACATATTATCCAATCAAGAAATGGGCAGAAGACATGAACAGATATTTCTGCAAAGACATCCAAATGTCCAAAACATACATGAAAAAGTGCTCAACATCACTTGGCATCATGGATATACAAATCAAAATCACAGTGAGATACTACCTAACACCAGTCAGAATGGCTTAACTTAACCTGTCAAACTATAGATGTTGGCAAAGATGCAGAGAAAGGGGAACCCTCCTACACTGGTGCAGTCACTCCAGAAAACAGCATGGAGGTTTCTCAAAAAGTTTAAAATAGAGATACCCTATGACCCAGCAATTGCACTACTGGGTATTTACCCTAAAGATACAAACGTAGTGATCCGAAAGGGCACATGCACCTGAATGTTTATAGCAGCAATGTCCACAATAGCCAAACTATGGAAAGAACCTAGATGTCCATTAACAGATGAATGGATAAAGAAGATGTGGTATATATATACAATGGAATACTTGGAGCCATCAGAAGAAATGAAATCTTGCCATTTTCAATGACATGAATGGAATTAAAGAGTATTATGCTGAGCAAAATAAGTCAATCAGAGAAAGACAATTATCATATGATCTCTCTGATAAGAGGGATTTGAGAGGCAGGGTAAGGAAAAAATGAAACAAGATGGGATTGGGAGGGAGACATACCATAAAAGACTCTTAATCTCAGGAATCAAACTGAGGGTTGCCAGGGGGGAGTGGGGAGAGGGTGGAGGTAGGAATAGGGTGGTTGCGTTATGAACATTGGGGATGGTATGTGTTATGTGGTGAGTGCTGTAAATTTTCTAAGACTGATGATTCATAGACCTGTACCTGTGAAGCAAATAATACATTATATGTTGATTTTAAAAAAAAGAAAAAAAAAAGAACAAAAGAACTAAATATTTCCAAAGATCTTTATAAGTTTTTATAAATATTCCCTTACAATATTATTTCAACCACTGCTTTTCTACTTAAACAAGTTCTTTTTAAAGAAAATATAGAGGAAAATTTCATCCTAATCCTTAACTAAAATAGCCAAAATATTTAGAAGTATAGAAATTTAAATAAACAGTTTTACTGAAAATATTATTTTTTAAATCAAAGTTTACTTTAGTTAAATTTCTTTTAAATGAACCATGTTCTACCTAAAGCTACATTTCTATAATTTCCACTTTTTTCTCTCTCTTCCTTTGGTATCCTGGAAAAAATAGACTGCATTTTGTAAAATACTATCAGCATATTTACCTTAAATCATATGTTCTCAAATGCCTTTGCTACACCAGCACAACTGAAAAACAAGATTCAGTCAGAAATAGTAGCTTGCTAGCCAGTGATTTCAAGATCATTTTTTAAAAATCCTTTAATGTTAAATAAACAAGCAACCCAGGTGAAAGGAAACATTAACTCTTCATATCAGCCTATAAAAGGCCATTTAAAAAATTTCTTTTGGTTTTGTTTGGAAGGGATTTCATTTGTTTATATAGTTTTTTTTTAAATTTCTTATTTTTGTGTCTTTTTTTATTTACCAATTCACATATTTCAGGTTTAAATTGCCCAAAGGTACCAATGCAAACATAAAAAAAGATAGTTAAAATACATAAAACAGCAGCAGAACTCAACAGCATACATTACAATACCAAGTAGTACTTGTAAAGATGCTTCCAAACTCAATAGGTTGGAGTTTCCTGCCAAGAATAATTAAGGCCTACACAAAACTCCACAAGTTTTGTCACCAGTGAATGAACCTCAGAATTAATTTCCACAGTGCTAAAGCTATTCTGAGTTGTCCATATAGAAAAAAAGACCTAAACTATTTAGGAATTTATAGATCATAATAGACCTTGAAATATACCTGGAAACAAACAATACTAAATGTACCAGTATGGGTGAATACCTGCTAAATATATTTATATTTCATATAATATAAAGTATTTATATTTTATATTTATATAAATATATATTACATATTTTATATATTTATATAAATATAAAGTATTTATATTTCAAAATCAATGGTTTCACAGTTGTCTCACCTAAAGTTACCTCACTAAAGCAAGTTCTCTGTCTTCTCATTTTAATGGATAAGCACTGTGTGGTGGGAGTAGGGAGTTTTTGTGTGTTTTGGTGATGAAAGGAACAGCCTATAACTGTAATAGACACATAAAAAGATATTCAACATCTCTTAACATCAGAGAAATACATATCAAAGCCATGATGAGATACCATCTCCTACCTATCAGGATGGCTAAAATTAACATTGGAAACAACAGGTTTTGGCCAGGAAATGGAGAAAGGAGAACCCTCTTGAACTGTTGGTGGGAATGCAAACTGGTGCAGCTACTCTGTAGAACAGTATGCTAAAGCAGCTTTTTTTTTTTTTAACAAAAAGTTAAAAATAGATCTACTCTATGACCTAGCAATTGCACTACCAGGTATTTACCTGAAGGATACAAAAATATTAATTTGAAGAGGTACATTCAGCCTGATATTTATAGCAGCTTTACTAACAATAGCCAAACTATAGAAAGAGCCCAAATGTCCATCAACTGATGAATGAATAAAGATGTGATGTGTGTGTGTGTGTGTGTGTTGTATGTGATGTATGTATGTATATATATATACTGGAATATTGGAATATTACTCAACCATAAAAAGAATGAAATGTTGCTATTTGTAACAACATGGATGGAGTTGGAGTGTATTATTCTAAGCAAAATAAGTCAGAAAAAACAGTCTCCTTCTCCTTTTCCCTCTACCCCGCCCCTGCTCATGCACACACACTCTCTCCCTCTCTCTCTCAAATAAACCAAGAAAATCTTTAAAAATAAATGAATAAATGTTTGAAAAGGAATAGAAAAAAGAGAAAGTAACAGCCTATAAGATGAAAAGGCCAAACACAGAAAGATTTTTACAATTGGAAATATATTTTAGATCATATTTGTTGACCAGGTGTATTGAGTACCTCCTGTCAGTGAAAGGAGCATTTCTCGGGGAAACCATGGGTTAGCAACATATTAAGTGGTACAATTACACTCTGCACACGCACTACACTTTATAGCCTACAGAGTGCTTTCAAACTCATAAATTCTGTCTCCTTATGTTCATAGCATCAGCTCTGGGAGTTAATAGGTATCATAATCATCCTCATTCTGTGGATGAAGAAACTGAGGCTCAGAGACACTCATTTATTCCAAGAAACCAATATACAAAAGAAGACAATTTTGCTTAAAGTTCCAAACCATATTCTGAAGTACCTGACTGGTCCTGTCCCATTACACACTGACACTCAGTGTGATCTGGCTTTCCCGCAGCTTGAGACTAGACCCCTTTCCAAGGCAGAATGCCACCTCTACACAGAACAACACAGTAAGCAAAGTACTGGCTCCGCTACTTCTTTGTGAGATTATCTTGAATTCCAGGTCCTACAGTTCATAACAGCCTCCTTAAGAAATAGCTTGGAAAATTAAATTCAATGCAAATCATGAAAAGCTGCATAAAACTTAACCCATTCAGTACACAAATATTAAATGTCTTCTGTGTGGCAGGTACTATGAATATAATGATTAGCAAAACAAACATGGTTTCACACCTCCTGAGGCTGGTTGATGGTTACTAGTCTGGATGATGATCATTAGTGATCTTTGGTTGATTAGCACACTTAACCAGAAATCTGTAATAAAGTAGCATCTTCATAAAACCAAGACCAGAAGCAAAATGAATAACAGAAAGAGCTCATAACGTGTGAGAAGATAGTTTCATTTATTTTCCCCACTGGCTGGAAGCTCAGAGTACAGTGCCTTGTTTAAGATACATAGCAAAGAAATCATGTGAACAATTTGGAAATGATTCATAGGCAAGCTACAAATATGGTTAATTGGTTGGAAAATAACATCTGTAGAAAAAAATTTTTAATCTAGAAAACAAAAAATTTAAAAAGCTTAATAAGACTTGTCAGATGAATTCAGTTATGTAAATTTTTTTCCTTTCTGCCTCCACTGAGGACAAAGAAATTCAAGCTGAAGCATAAAGGTTTGGTTAGATTGGAAGGGAGGCAAAGGAGTCCTATCACGAGAGTTCTTAAATAAATGATTATCCTAAAAATTAAATTGAAAAATATTTTTCCACTCTTTTTTTTCAGTAATAAGTGACATTCTCTTGTGTCAAAATTGTGTGGATACACAGGAATAAATTCAGTGATTTCTCAAGACCCTGCAAGCCCTACCACCATTAGTTAGTGCTTATTTCTCTACAATTAAATAAAAGGATCCATTATCTTTCATTCAAATTTATTCTGAAAAAGAGTTGGACAGGAAAGGAGGAGCTGGCTTTAACAATTATCTTCATTTTTATTAAAGAACACTGCATGGAAATTAGACAGTTGTTCTACATGTCCCCGGAGGCCAATGCCACAAAGAACTAGCTTAAGTGAGAGAACATGGAAGATTTGTGTTAGAGGACTCCTAAATACCAGGCAGGGAAAAGCAAAGTGGATCAGCAAGCACATATGTAACATTACCAAGGTTGGACAACTAAGAACATAAGTACCAGGTATAAATAGATTCTACCCCAACAAGGTACATGTATTATTCCAAATATATGACATAAGTTTTTTTTCTAAGATTTTATTTTTCGATACTCTCTATACCCAATGTGGAGCTCAAACTCACAACCCTGAGATCAAGAGTTACATACTCTACTGACGGCCAGGGGCCCAACATGCCAGCCAGGGACCCCAATATTACATAACTTCTAAGGTAATATTTTAATCTGCATTTCAGTACATTTTCCATAATGTCAACTCAATATCCTGATTTTATCTCTTCCCTTTTCTTTTTTTTTCAGTTTGTCTGGAAAACAAAGATCCAGCTAAATTCCTCCCAACCACACCCACTGAGAGCATCACAGAAGTTTAGCATTGATTGCTGTGGTATGAAATAAAACATTTTAAATATTCAAACAAAATCTATTATGTATCCATAACATCTACTTCAGCAGTTTGGAGACAATTATTATGTAGGAATTCCACACATTCTATTTATTTATACCCCACCTCTTCTTTAAAAGATTTGAGATTGTTTTCAACAAAAAATAATTATAATATTAATTATATACAGACACATAAAATCAAGAAAAGGCGAAATAGAGAACTCAGGTGTGCTAACTGTAAGGGTTTATTTTAAAAGCAGTTGTAACTGATCTTTAAACTTGGTTCCTGCCACCCAGAATAAAGAGAAATACAATATAATAAAGACCTTATAATGGTCCCAGTGAAGAAGCATTCCAATTTCTAAGGGAGAAATCTTCTTATAATACTAGATACTGATTTCAACTTTTCTGAAAGTCATAGGATTATGTGTTCACTGAAGATAATTTAGAGAGTAAAAAAATTTTAAAAAGAAGGGGAAAATCATGTAAAATCCTACCCTCGGAAGCAGCCATTCTTTTTTTACCACTTCAAGATACTCCCTTTCAATTTCTTTTCTGTGCAGTCTACATGATTCAAGTCAAGCTATTTAATTTTGAAATCTCTTTGTTTCAGTTGACATGATGTTAAATTAAGACATGAATCTTTTTCATGACTGCATAATGCTTTGCTATGTGAAAATAGTATATTAAGCATTCCTTTAATGTAAGCTATTCATTTTATTTCTAACTTTTTACAATTATAAATAATGCTTTATTAGGGCACCTGGTTAGCTCAGTTGGTAAAGCATGTGACTCTTGATCTCGGGTTTTGAGCTCAAGCCCCATGTTGGTTGTAAAGACCACTTTTATAAAATCTCTTAAAAAAATAATGCTTTACTAAAAATCTTTATGTATAAACCTTTCTTTTCATCTCTGAAAATTTCTTTTAGGAGATATTCCTAAAATTGGCATTACTTGGTCAATGGGTATAAACATTTTAAAGATTCTTTTTTTATCACTATTTTAAAAATTTTTTAATTGTGTTATGTTAGTCACCATACAGTACATCATTAGTTTTTGATGCAGTGTTTCATGACTCATATGGTTTTCTATTAAAGACAATCATCCCAATAGAGTGCTATGCAGCTGTACAAAAAAGTGAGGGAGATTACTATGAACTGATACAGAATAATCTCCAGAAAATATTGGTAGAATTTTAAAAAACAAAGTACAAAAAAACCATATATATGTATTTTCCCTTAATTTTCATTCTTTGTTACCCTGCTCCCCCCCCCCCC